>JBBJLS010116812.1:0-18172 GCA_037577275.1 Bryconaethiops microstoma
CCCTCACATTTGGTCACTTCTCATAGTAGTCAAAAAAACAATAATTTTTTCTGTAATTTATTTGATGTTTTGATGACAGCAGAATTAATGGACCAATTATTCACATTTAAGCCACGTACATTTGAAAGAAAAGGTTTTTTTAGTTATTGTGGGAAAATAATGGCATTCTGGCTCACTTTATTTTTTGACACAAATAGTAACTAATGAGGCAGTTTAACAAAGGTATTACCTGCCATTAAAAACACAGGCTTTTTGGTTTCTTTGAAAATACACCCAGGGGACAGATAAACTCCACTAATTGAGGACTCACCTGCAGAGGAAAAGTCTGTTTTAGCAATAAGAATAAGTTTCTCCAGAACAGTTTTATTACTTCTTTTGTGTTTGAGGCTTTTTTGAGACATTTTGTAGTTTCTGCTTTAATTATATACAATTTCAAGAAGAAAAAGACAAATAAAGAGATGTGGTGTGATGCGCATAGATGTAGACGAGGAGGTGGATGTGAGTTTATTACCAGAAATAAACAGGACTGAACAGAGACACACAGGGCAAAACCACAGATAAAAACGAGTCAAAAAACACAAAATCCAAAGACAAACACCAAGCAAGAAACAAACCGAGTCAAACTGGGGCAGAAACAAAGAGAACAAACACCAAGAAAAAATGAACTGAGTAATCCTGAGTTAATCAGAGCATGAACAAACACAGATTGAAACACAGGGGTTTATATACTGACTAGGGAAACGTGAAAACCTGGGCAGGTGAGAATATAGGAACAAGACATATGAGAACAGGATAACGAGGAGGCGGGGCTAAGGTGGGTCTTCAGTGTGACAACAACAAATGCATATGGCTGGGATACTTTATGCAATAACCTGCTGCTACTCACATGTCCAGTTTCTTTTGTGTTCTAAATCATTATCATTACGTGCAATATCTTTATGATATGTAATAGTTGACACAGTCACACTTTTGTTCTTCTTAAGTTTGTTTATTATTATTTTCATTCCACACGTTTTTTGAAGCCGCTTCTCCTCTTAGAGCTTTCAAAATATGAGCATGATTTCAATATCAAAACGTCCATTGATATCCGTCGTGTTCTAAAGCGTTAATATAGCAGATAATCAGGGGCCAAGTACTGATCATTTAAAGAATTGGTTTTTGTGGTTTGTCATGTACGGAAGTCAAGGGCGGAACAAAACGCGACAAAACCAAACACGAAAAACACACAGCACGCTCATAAAACAAACTTCTAGACATAAAACCTCGGGTCAGTTATATAAAAAAGACATGTATGACAGTTTGTTGTAGTTTAATTAAATATAATCAGCCCGTGAACGCTGCTGTACGTTCAGCCGTCCCCATAAATGGCTTGGTAAGAGCCGGCAAACTTGGTAAGAGCCAGCCGTCTCCACACATGAGTTTTATAGCAACCACGCAATCATACTTTGCGTTTTCTTGCGGAAATGCATGTTCTGGTTCATTATGCAGTATCACTACTTATATCTCTATTATGAGCCGTAATGGGCTTGGTATGGAGAACAACTCCAAACCACTATTTGTGTTATTAGTAAATAGTAGTATGGGGTGGTGGTGACCTACTGGGTAGGATATTTGCCTCTGGACCTAGAGGTCATGGGTTCGAATCCTACCTTCAGCAATACCACTGGGTTCCTGAGTAAGACCCTTAACCCCAAGTTGCTCCAGGGAGACTGCCCCCTGTAGGGAATGGAAGTCGCTTTGTTTATATCCACTTCTCCTACTGACCACAGCAATTTGTGTATATAGTGTATTTAGTAACTTTTGGAGAGTTTTATTTTGACTTGATATTATATTTTATATTGTTCTTGTCTCTGTGTCTCTGTGCAGTCTTAGCATAAGCAATTTCCTCTGGGATAAAAAGTTTTCTGATTCTGAGAGAAACAAAGAAACATGATGAATGGGTGACGTAAACAATGACATAGATAAGAAGACGCAAACAAGACCAAAGAACATTATAAAAAGCCAGGAAACAGGAAAAAGGGAGAACGTTACCCATGGGTTCAAACAGGCAGTAGAGACGTGTTTCCACTCAGCACTGATTCAGATCAGGCTGGTCTTGCATGGGAGATGTGTATAATGTGAAATAAATAAAATAAAGATGGACTGGACCCTGATGACCCTCTGCTCCTTCCCACCTCCACCAGGGCAGTACGGGATACCCAAGCCGTGGTACTTTCCCTTCACCTCCTCTTACTGGTGCGGGACTCCAGTGGGCGCCGACACTGGGGTGGATTCTCTTGATGCTCTGGAGGACCAGAATGGTATACAAACACAAACACACACACACACACACACACACACACGTATACAAATATACACACACGCACGCACACACACACACAAATATACACACAAACACCTTGATGTCAGAACTCACCTATCAACCTTTTAGGAGATTAAGAGTTTCAGTCTTTTGGAAAAAAACAACAACTTTTTATTTAACTTAAAACACTTAAATCAACTTATACTCAACAAATTCTAAATTCAAGTTCAAAATTTACAGTGTTTTATTTTTAATATAATATACTATAATACAATACTGTTTAATTGCATTTTTAAACCTAATAAAGGTTTATCTTACCTTATCTTAAAGTAAAAGGTTTATGTAGATTCTTATAATCTAAAAACAATTCAACAGAACAGTCCATCAAAACACACTGTTCCAGTCCATGCCGAAACTAAAGTGCAGAGTTCTGAGGTCATCATGTTTGTGATGTCATCGGCAGGCTGGTATTTTTTGTACTCGGGTAAAAGAGTTCGAAAGAAGCCCACTTTTGACCATCTCTGCTTGTTCGTGCCCCCCCACCCCTTCAGAGATTGCAGTATTCTGTACTTTATTTGGAGATGACAGTAATGCTAAGACAGTAATAACGGGTTTGAACAAATACAGACAGAAAACACAGTGTTTCTGAACATTCCTCTGTGTGTGTGTATGTGTGTGTGTATCTATGTATGACTGTGCGTGTGTGTGACTGTGTGTATGTGTGTATGTTTGTGTGTATATGTATGTGTTTGTGTGTTTGTGTGTGTGTGTGTGTATCTGTGTGTGTGTTTGTGTGCCTGTATGTGTGTGTGTGTGTGTCTGTATGTGTGTATGTGTGTGTGTATCTTTGTGTGTGTGTGTGTGTGTGTCTGTGTATGTGTGTGTATCTGTGTGTGTGTGTATATGTGTATCTGTGTGTGTGTGTGTGTGTGTGTTGAAGGTTACCTGGAGAAGCCCCCTGCTGGACTGAAGGCTGGTGTTTCTATAAGGAATCTGGTGAAAGTGTATAAGACTGGAAAAAAACTGGCTGTGGATAAACTGAGCCTGGACTTCTATCAGGACCACATCACCTCATTCCTGGGACACAACGGAGCTGGAAAAACCACCACCATGTGAGTGATGGAGTCGAGTATCGAGTCTTTAGAGTAAGGGTCTGAGTCGAGTCTCTAGAGTGCGACTCAGAGTCCTAGAAGCCGTATTAAATCTGAGGCTGCAGAGTTGTGAGCCAGTTGAGGGCCAGTTTGAGTTGAGTTGCAAGTCAACATGTGACTTGAGCATAACCTGCGTCTGAGTCTCTGACTAGAGTCAGTTTACAATTAATCAAGGTGTGTGTGTGTGTGTGTGTGTGTGTGTGTGTGTGTGTGTGTGTGTATATATATATATATATATATATATGTTTTTTTATTTATCACTTGTCATTTTCTTTTCTCTATTTTCAATTCATAATTACATGTAATGATTATTTCAGTCATTTTACATGTGTTATTGTTAACAACAACAATAATAATATGTATTATAATTATTATTCCTGTCATCCTACCTCATAATAATAATACTTCAAATAGTGACTTTTATGACTGTTTGTCACTATGTCACTGGTACTTACCCATTTGTCCAGTGGCACTTGTGCAAGTGAACCTGTGCCTTGGTAGAGGTCCAAACTAAGCTGGTCCAAACTTAGTTTTTCTTGCAGGAAATTGCCCAAATAACGATGCAGCAGGTACCTGCAGGCCCGCTTCTTAATGGACTCTGAAAAGGGCCACGGCATTCTGTCTACCTCTGTTTGTAAACAACAAATAAAATCTTAGGGGATGAGTGTTGTTCCATGGAGAAGGCACAAAGATATTCTATTTGAGGCTGCCGCTGGCCTGATCATTCTGTAGTTTATGAGAAGACCAACAACTTTAGCGGTGAAACACTGATGTCCTGGTACAGTCTCTGCTCATCAAGTACCAAAAAGCCTATAAAGAAAGAGAACAGGCATTTGTTATTCTAAAGGCCTTGCATGCAATTCAGTGTCAAACAATTTTAAATGTATAAAAGAAAAAAAAGCCTATATGCATCTGTTACTGTCAAGTAACATAACATGTACACTATATGGACAAACGTATTGAGACACCTGACCATTACACCAACAAAGACTTTGCATTCAAGTACAAAAACTGGGCTTCCCCCCCTTTACTGCAATAACAGCTACCACTCTTCTCAAAAGGTTTTCCCACAATAGTTTGGAGTGTTTCTGTGGAAATATGTGTCCATTCATGCTGTAGAGCATTTATGAGGTCAGGCACTGATGTGGACAAGAAGGTCTGGCTCGCAATCTCTGTTCCAGTTCATCCCAAAGGTGTTGGATGGGGTTGAGGTCAGGGCACTGTGCAGGCCAGTCAAGTTCTTTAACACCAAACTTATCCAACCATGTCTTTATGGACCTTGCTTTGTGCACTGAGTCATGCTGGAATAGAAAACGGCCTTCCCAAGCTGTATCCACAAAGAAGCATGACATTGTCCAAAATGTCTGGGTATGCTGAAGCATTAAGTTTGCCCTCCACTGGAAGTAAGGGGCCCAGTGCCCAACCCTGAAAAACAGGTGTGACCCAATACTTTTGTCCATACAGTGTAGTTTCTTTACCACCTAAACCAGTGTGGCTATTGATTTATTTGGAATGTGTAGTTTACAGTGAGCTCTCAGTTAAAGTGCAACAAGACCATGGCTTGGCATATGTGGGCTACTACTTACTGAGCAATCCAAACAACATGTTAGCACATACAGAGACAGATGCTGCTTTCTGACAAGACAACATGCCAAGACTGACCGTTTACGCAATGGTGTCCAAACAGACAGCTATCCTGCTAGCCAGCTAAGCTAAGCTAAGCTAAGCCAAGCCTTTTAATTAAGCACAAGAAATACACTTGGCCACTATCTTACAAGTTAAGCACGTCGGTATCAACAAAAATAAAACATACTGTACCTGCACTCTCCTCCAGAAATGGCAGCCTGTTCTGTTATGACAACTCTGTCAGTTAGCTGGCTAGCTAACTGTAGCTACCTGGCTAGGTAGCGAGCTACAAAATAAAACCCTTCATGGGAAGTTGCTGTGGCTATCATTGTGTAGGGACATAGAAATTACGCCTGGGGGAAAAGGACACAAAAATAAATAAATAAATACATTATTAACCTATATAAAGGTTGCCAAAGCAGCATCACTCACCCATCTCCCATGACTTCCCTTTGGATGTAGCTGAATGTGTTTACAAACACTTTCATGACTGTGCACTCTTCAGTGAACTGCCCCGCCGCTGCTGCTGCTGCTGCTGCAGCTCAGCCCACACACACACACACACACACGGCTATGGAAATTCTTGCTCAGTCAAAGCGACAGGCCTTGAATCTAAAAAATATCCCCCTGATCAAACTGCCTCACTATCAGTGCTGAGATAACAGCACTGGCTCTGGCAGGTGGGTAGTTTTCAACTGTAAGGGTGAGAAGGTGTGTCCACCCCAGGTTTCTGTGCCAGGCTGTGACACTCTGAATGGCAGCCTGCCCAACCCTGATGATTCAGGGAAATCTAACGCCGTGTTTATGCCAAAGCCAGGCTGCTATGCATAATGTTCACAGCACTGAAGAAGTTTTTTAATATACGTGAGGAAAAATGTCTATGAGGGATTCTGGAATTTTCAAAAGAATTCTTGTATTTTTAGATTGTAAAAAAAAAATCTTATTTTAACAAAAAATCGTGGGTCAATGTGCTGCATCTTGGTAATGCCTCTAATCCTGAAGGACAGTTTTGTCATGCAAGGTCACATTTGCAATTTTACAGTTCTTTCCTACATGCTGTGAGATCAGTATTAGTATCTAAAAATGATTAGAGAGTCTTGGCTGCCCAGACTGAGTCCAGTTGATCAATGTTTTCTGAGGCCTGTGCAAGATCCACCCACAAAAGGCATAATGCCATAGAATTTGTTGCTGCACCAGTGAGTAGAAGTTCGTGGTTCATTATTGGCTGTCAGTGTGTTTGCTCAGTTGGTCCACTTTGGTCATTTTTGCTGCACACCAGCAAAACAGGGGATATTGTATTAAATGTAGTAATCTTTGGAAAAATAAATAAAGCCCAATCCATCAGAATGTAAATACTGTAAATACTATAAATACTTGTAGGGAGGGTCACATCATTCAGTACCATTACTAATCTTCATGGACAGGAAATGTTCAGAGAAGGCCAAATTTATTTCACTTTATTGTGCTCTGTCAACAAAAACATGCATGGCATGTATACAGAACATTTAAGTACTTCAGAAGATGCCTGCTGAATTGATCCAACGGTTAAAACAGGGCTTAGCCGAAGATAATCTTTATATATAGTTCATGTATAGTTCATGTTTCAATATCTGGAATTTCAGTGCATCTACAAATAAACTAGAAAACTGGCAAAATAATAATTATATTAAAAAAAACGGAAAAAATATTGATACTTTGCCATAAAGGCCAATAGGTTTTATTTTATCAGTTTATCTGTTTGTTTAATTATTTTATTTTATTCGAATTGTCTGCTTGTTTCATTTTTAATCTGTGTTCATCATTACTTTTATTTATTATTTACATCATGTTTTGATGACTGGAGAAAGTGAACACACCCATATTAGCCGGCATGAGCCGGAAGTGTACAGCTGCAGTAGCCCAGGAGGAGGTTAGTATGTAACAAATTAATTACATGAAACACTTAACAGACCATTTAAACGGTGTTACATAGTATGGCTTCCGTTTTTTAAAATATATTTTTAGCATATTATTTGCCTGTTTTCATAAAGTTGCTACGGTTGTTTTGCTAGCTTGTTGCTAAGGAGCTGTTTTCAGTCGAGACTGAGCTTCGTTTCACGCTCGGATGTTTCCGTTCCACCTTAAATTGTGGAGCATTCAAAGTGGAATGGAAACATTCGAGTGTGAAGCGAAACTCAAGTTAGTATTATTTGTAAAAGAGCTTACAAGTCCCGTTTAGCATGAAATTCCTCACTCGAACTGCCCGTTTCTCCTTAAATTGCTCAGTTGTTGCACTAACGTTGCCCCATTTAAGGTGGAGCCACAGGTTTCTTCGTGTGTTGTATCTAGCGAGCCATCTCCTACTAAACAGAGTATGCTATTAATGATTATTAACCTGTCTTCTCGACGATATTCTATTCAGCTCTATTTAGTTTTAAGTATTGTTTAAGTTTTCTGCATTTGTTGAGGTTCGTCTCCTCAAGATAGCTTGTATATGTGATTGCGTCAGATTTGTCTCCATAAATCGAATAAGAATAACAGCTCAGCGTTTTGTGTTTTTGTGTTGAGGGGATGGAAGTGGACTGCCAGCCAGAGGACCTGTCCAAGTCCCTATACGAGGAACGCTGTGCTGATCTCGGAGGAGTCAAAGACATGAGGCTGGAGGCTGAAGCAGTGGTCAACGATGTGGTTTTTGCTGTCACTGACATGCATGTGTCCCAAACTCTCACCAATGCCTTAGACGTGGCTTATATCAACGTAGAAACGAGAGAAGGGAACCGATACTGCCTGGAGCTCACAGAGGCAGGGCTGAGAGTGAGTGAAAACGGAAGATTGTCTCATTTTGTTACCTCATATGTTTTTACTCTGAGTATGTAGGTAGAAGGATGGAAAGGAGAGGAATGGAGGTCAGTAGGACTAAGACAGAATACCTGTGCATTAATGAGAGGGATGACAGTGGAATGGTGAGGATGCAGTGAGTAGAGCTGTTTAAGGTGTAGGAGTTCAAATAAACGGACTCAGCAGTAAGTGTAAAAGAGAGGTGAAGAAGAGGGTGCAGGCAGAGTGGAATGGGTGGTGTAGAGCGGTAGGAGTGATTTGTAACAGGCAGGTACTATCAGGAGTGAAAGGAAATGTGTACAAGACGGTAGTGAGATGTTGTATGGTTTGGGGACTGACACTGATAAAAAGACAGGAAGCAGAGCTGGAGGTGGCAGAGTTGAAAATGTTAAGATTTGCCTTGGGAGTGATGAGGATTGATAGGATCAGGAATGAGTTTATTAGAAGGACAGCTCGAGCTCAGAGAGGCGAGATTGCGCTTGTTTGGACATGTGCTGTGGAGAGTCTCTGACAATGTTGGGAGAAGGATGCTGAGGAGAGACTGTGAGTATGTTGGGAGAAGGATCCTGAGGAGAGACTGTGAGTGTGTTGGGAGGAGGATGCTGAGGATGGAGCTACAGGGAAGAGGATAAGAGGAAGGTATAGTAGGAGGTTTGTGGATATGGTGATGGGGGACATGTAGGCAGTTGGCGTGAGAGAGAGGAAGATGCAGAGGATAGAAGGGAATGGAGATGGTTGATCTGCTGTGGTGACCCCTAATCGGGAGCCACCAAAAGAACAAGAAGAAAAAGATGTGTTTTTACTGAACAGTCCATCTCTCGTTTCAGGTGGTGGGCTATGCCTTCGATCAGGTCGATGAGGGGCTGGGCACCCAGTATCATGAGACTGTTTACTCGCTCCTGGACTCCCTCAGCCCTGGCTACAGAGAAGCATTTGGGAATGCCCTGTTACAGCGACTCGAGAGGCTCAAACAAAACGGACAGTGAAGAATCCAGCAGAAGAACCTTGAGTTTGGTTATTTGAGAACCTCTTTGCTCGCGAAATGTGTTGCTGCAGTTTTTGTGCAACAGTCAGCTTAAAGCATCAATGGTATCCTTTCCCCATCAGTAACACCTATTGCCTGATTTTACTTATGCATTTTAACGATTCTTCTCAGTCGACTGCTAGATATCTGTCTATACAGTTACTTGGCATTGTTTTTATTGTGTTTTAGGACATGGTATAGAGAAAGTGCTGCAAGAGTTCAATACCTGAGTCTGGAATGAAATAGTATCATGCATTTTATAGAAATTTTGAAAAGGAACAGAATGGAAAATACAATAACCACTCAAAAAAGAAATTATTTGCTAATCACTTGGTCAGCTGATATTGTGTCTAAAGAAAAATGCCTAAGTGTTGTGTAATTGCTGGGAGGTTAATTATTTTTGACTAAATTGGACCTAAAACAGCTGCTTATTTTTAATAACAGACTGGTTGTGTTAAGCAGTGGTTCTCAAACCGGTCCTCGTTTTGTCCGCCACCTCTGTATGTGTCTGTTACAAGATTGGTTAGAGCAGAAGTGTGGAACATCTGGAAGGCCCTGAGGGCCAGTTTGAGCATCATTGTCTTAAAGTCTTTGCTGCAGTGTTCTTTTATTCCACACCTCATTCAGCATGTTTGTTAAACTCTGCTGGATACCAGCTCACCAGAGCTTGAACTAAAGAACTCTGCTTTACTGTCATGACTAGCACTGTCTGTTTAACCTGTCTGCAACATAGAGACCCCTTGAAATCCCCTTTCAATTGATTTTTATTTGGGAAATTAGTGATTCAGTGATTTATTGTTTGCAGAACCACTTCATACCACAAACATTCTGATTTGTTGAATTGCTTTACCTTCTCTAGTTTTATCAGAGACCTTGTATTTGGCATTACTTCCCATGAATAATCTCTTTAAACTGCAAAGAATCCCAACTATTTAGTGTTCTGGCTCCAAAACGGAAGCTTAATCATTTAACTGTAATCAACCTTTTTGAATTTTTTGCTGGGAAGATAGGACTTCAGTACAATCTCTTTGCAATTATACACCGCTTTATCATTTAGCATTTGCAGTTTGTTAGTTTCATAGCATCAGCCCCTTCAAATCAGATTACATTTCAGTGTTTCCTTCGTTGACTCTTTTAAAAACGTTTTAAATGGCAAACCGTCCTTTGCCGCAGAACATGTGTTCTCTATGTTGCACCCTATCACACTTAAGGAAAGAGAGTAGCCATTATCTTTGATGTTTGAAAGGGCTACTTAAACATAAAAGGTTACATTCCGTTAACTTTTGTTCATAGATCAATTTTAGATGAGAGAAATGAGAATTTTTGATATGAATATATAAACATGAAAGGTTTTTCCTCATGTTTTTATGAACCTGTTGAAATTCAACCTACATTTATAATGGCTTTGTCTGAGTTAGGTCAATCATCAGGCTTGCACTCATCTCTGCAAATTGTCCTGAAACCAAATAAATCCATCTTGAACATGCCTCTAATTATTGTAGGGAGTTTGTTCAGAAACACTAGACAAGAAGAATGAAAATGTGTGTAAGAGATGACTGGACTGAAGTTTTGCTGTCTCTTGAATGGTTGCTTACTTATGTTTCCATTTAATAAAAGCACACATAATGAATTGCTTTTGTTTTACTGTGGATTTTAATACCCAAGATGTGCCAAAAGCATTACGTAATTCTGCAGGAAAAAGGAGGAATTATGACATTTGTGTGTGACTGCTACTCAGCATGTGTCAGACACAGGTGCTGCTGGAGATTTAACACTGTACTTACTGTCCACCTTATTACAGACATTTCTGTTTGTCTCTCTTACAGATATGAAGGTACTGATGAACTGATCCTCTAGTCCTTAAACAGTTTTCATTTTCTGGGCACAGGACACTGTTTTGTTCATATTAAGAAGTGGTCTGTCTTCAGCCCCAGACACACTCTGGTTTTAAAACAAAAAACCCAGAAGCACTGCTTTCTGGGAGACGATCTATGTCACGCACAAACACATTCATACAACTTCCATGTTAGTGTCGCTATTATGCTGAGAATGATCCACCACCTAAATGATACCTGTTTACTGGTGGTCCTGATCACTGCAACACGATAAGGATGTTAATAAAAGATGCAGAGACATGGGAATGGAAACAACCTGTAATTTTACATTTACAAATACACCTATATGGTAAATAAAGCTGATAAATGTGTGCCTGCCAATGAGTTAATTTAGGAGGTTACTACAAACAATTTGACATACTTTGGACTTTTACCTTTACCAGAGTACAAGAGAAAACAAATATTCATTGAGACAGAGCCACAGAATTAACTCATTATGCTTACTTTATTGCAGGAACATGAACATTTTATTATGCCAATTTAGGAATTAATTGAAATCTTAACTCAAATTAGTACATTAAGAAGTTAGACACATACAGTTAGAAAGTTTAGATTATCACAGTTTAGCCACACAGCAGCCAAGAAATAGTGGGAAAAAAAAAAAAAAGTTAAAACACAAAACATTAGTCCATATGTTCATCAATACCCTTTTTAATAGTCTGTTTACAGTAAAGTAAATCAGAATTTAAAATGACTGAAAACAGTTATAAAACGTGACAAAATCTAAAATGGTGAATTCGTAGAAAAACGCAATAAGACTCATCATAAGGAACAATCCCTTTTGAAGCAGCTCTGTTGGTCTCTGTGTCAGCTGAGTCAACCCTCAGCTTGTGATCTGAACTGGGAACTTGATGCAAAACAAATCTTTGCTGGCGTCATCTCTCAGTTCCCATTCTACAACCAGTTTTATCTAAAAAAAAATAAAGTATGAGGAAGGTACTGCACCACCATATGACAGCAGATGAGTTCAGCGACTGTTGGACAGAAAAACAGTACTGAAACAGAGGCTATTTGTCTACCATTGCTAAAAATTACTTACTGGTGGGTACTCAGACTTCACAGGCAGCTCGTTGATGTAATTGTAGCTGGTTTGCTTCTGAATAGGGCACTTGATTCCAGACTTACAACCGTCCTCAACAGGGATAGGGAAAGGGACAGGGACTCCTGCAAGCACTCCATGCACAATGGCTTTGCTGGTTTGACTATCAACCTCTGCAAACAAGAGAGGCATAAACACATGACCAGATTCTTTTGGTTGAATTTATTAAATTTATGAACAAAGAAAGTCTTTGTTTAAATCATATACTAAAAAACAAAGTCTTTGTTTAAATCATATATTAGTGATAATATAATTTTCACTAATGGTGAAAAGGGCAAGGCCTCTAGAGCAGCTGGAAGACAAATGAACTAAACCACACTGGAGTGGAGTGTAAAAACAAAGTGTTGAATATATTACCACTGCTGAACGTCACATTTACGGAGTAACTCTGTCCCTTGTGAAGCTGGCATGGCTGACTTGGGCAGGGGTGAATATCAACCTGAACTACCTTTCCATCTACTGAGCCTGTTGTGAGGAAAATAACAAGCATTATAAAGTTGCAAACGGTGTGACTCACGGTCACAGTCCGACTCACAGTCACAGTTCCACTGCAAATACATCAGGGGTGTGGAAAGAGACCAAATATAGAGCATTTAAATATTCGTACATAATTCCTTTACGAATGGACAACACAGCATTGCTGGAATTTAAAGGCATGATTAACCAAATTAAAAAGAAAATGCACAGATTTTCCCCGACCCCAAACAGTAGATTAAGTAAGACATGTTTGAAATCTGAAGTTTAACTCTAGTTTTGCACTTGAAAAAGACTTGGGATGACTTTGATTCCCTTTAATATAGACATTAACCTCATAACTGTACTGCAAAACTAAAGTTAAACTTCAGATAAAGGTTGCTGATTCTAATGCCATTCCTTTAAGGTGTATGAGAGCTGTAGTGTGAACTGGTTTATTATAAACACTACACTTTCTGAAACTCAAAACTAAGAAAGAAAACAAGACACACTGGGTTATTGGTTGACATCCCACAAATTAATCAAGGTCCATGGCTCAATTCAAAGTCAAAGTTGTGAAACCTGTCCCACTATTAAACATCTTGAGCTGGAAAAGCCTGCTCTGTTATTGGACCACCCTTGGTTGAACATTAAGAAGAGCTCAGAGAAGAAGTTTCACTCACCACAGTCAACAAACTTCACCTGCTCGGCCTGAGTGAAGGCAAGCAGGAGAGGCAAGAGGACGCAGGTAAGGCGGAAATCCATCTCTCATGTGAGTTTTAATACCTGTTTAAAGAGTAAAAGAGGCTGGTTAAAGTAAAACCAGACAGCAGGGTTTTTTTTACTTTCGAAACTAGCCTCATAAATCATCTCCAGTCAAGCAGTAAGTTCTTAAAATCCACCGTACTGGCTGACAGCCGCCCAGACGGACTGGCCCACTTTCTGAAGTTTGTTGAGTTTCACTCTCCTAATTTTCTCCTTTTTTACGTTGTCAAAACACAAGGGACAAAAAAACTATCGTCCAATTACACGATAAAAGAGCTACGTTTAAAACTGTGTTTTTATTTATGTGATTAATTTGATCTAGAATGTAAAAATCTTGTCTGAAAACCAAAACTATGCAGGAATACGCACCAGCCGCTTCCCCAAGTCCTACTCCTCGTTTCCTTATCACGAGACTGACCAGCCCAGCTTTCTACTTTTGATGACATCCACACAGTCGCGTGATGCGTCCACAAGTTCCTCGAACGAGCCAATAGCAGAGGACTTAATCAATCCCTCTGTCCAATAGAATCGCTCTACTTTCGAAAACAACCCATAACGTCCCATTTGCCAGATATTAAAAAAACGAATAAAATATATAGATCAAGACTACCCTATATTTAGGTAATGTGGCATTGATGCTGACAAGTTTGGTTTTTGACAGTATACATATTTTTAAAACATTAAAAAACTTTTTAATGTTATATATTTGCTAAGGCCCCTTTTGGGTTGCCAGATGTATACATGTTGATCAAAAAAGTAAAACAAATAGGCGGCCCTTTATTTGGAGTTGAAAATGTGTCCCTTATGTATCATATTTGGGTTTTCACAGTATAATGTTTCATTAAAAAAAACGTTTTAATTCGCTTCACTCTTCAATTATTTGGTGGAATTAAACCTGGCAACCCGTCTTCAGCCTGTTGTGGAATATGTCACTCGGCAGAGCCATGATAAACGCGTCCAAAACAAAAGTATGGGCAGTTTTGAAGTAAGTATTTGCTTGAATGCCATGCTGTGAATTGGGGTGAGATAAGGTTCATGTGTTCTGTGGACCCTCTGTGTTTTACATAAACGTACAGAGTCATCCGTTTTTGTCATTGGCTAGGTTAGCTTAGCAAAGCTAGTAGCTAGCCGGCTATCATTGCCAGTACAGGAGTCAAGGGCAAGACTGTGACTGTGTCTGCAGCTGTAAACAGAAAACACCAGAGAGCTTTTACAGCAAACAAACACACTATATGACCATTTCAGATAAATAGTAGTGCAGAACGACAGCTTAGCTACAAAGTACACATCACAACACATGAATTGTTAAGAAGTAATAATAGTCTTTCCATCCTGTTACCCACGCAGTGCAGTTTCCAACTTGAGAGATATAATCTCCAAATCAACATTTATTTTTTATTACAAAATTAATGTATGGATTATGCAGCTTCAGCTTGCTTCGCCACATGTTCATTAACTTGCTACATGCGGGTGCCTCAGTGACGAGACATTGCAGTGTTTCCAATTACAGTGTATGTCTGTGTAATATATTGATTAGTGTATTGTACATTAAACAGTACAGTGTTTACAATGCCCGTGTATGTCTCTGTAATGCATTTAGTGTATTGTATATTAAACAGCACAGTAGAATGCTAGTGCCTGTATGTAATGCATTCTTCTGTTGAACCCATTCATGCCCATACCTGATATTTTTTTATTTCTCTTGCTCCAATTGTATCTATGCTTTTCTGAAACCTAAATTTAGATGCATTTATTTACTGTCATAGAGTTTCTGAATTTTAACAAACCATGGCAACTCAAAATTAGACTTTGATTCTTATAAGTGTGAACATAAGTCATATTAACTCTGTTAAAAGTAGGTATTCTTTGAACTAAAGCCAGTTCTTTGGCATTTTCCCTTATCATAAAATCCATATGCCCCCTTTGCCGTGACCTTTATTTTTTGCACCAGCTGGTGGTGTGGTGGTTAGGGAGTTGCCCCTGCAATCAGAAGGTTATGGGTTCGAATCCCAGGACTGCTAGTGGCATCACTGAGGTATCCTTGAGCAAGGTACCATCCCTACACACTGCTCCCTGGGTGCTGTGTTCCTGGCTCCCCAATGCTTCACTTCTTGAATGGGTTAAATGTAGAGAAAAGAATTTCTTGTTGTTCATATTGTGTGCTGTTGTGTAAGGGGCCATTCTTCTTTACTTTAAAACATTGCCACTAGATAATCCTAGTTTTTGAATGTAAATGTGCTATTAATGCTTTTTTAGATTGCCTTTGTAACAGTTTGGTAAGAGCTTCTGTTTTTCTATTTAAGCATGTCCTCCACGATGCTCTCTGCATCCCGTCCTGTGAGGGTAATGGGGGTGTCTCAGATGTCCCCGCTCATGTGCGCAATGAGGTACAACCATGCCCCAGCTCGGGAGCAACAAACAGCAAGTCCAGCTGAAGATAAAGTTAATCTCACAGAGTCTTGTGTTAAGGTTGGGTTTGTATATATTTTTGAACCCAGTAATAGATCAACAATAACAAAGGCATCTCACACGCTTACATATGATTTCTGTGCAGAGGCTCACTGAGATCATGGATAACGGCGAGTATTTGAGGATACACGTGGAAGGTGGCGGCTGCTCTGGCTTCCAGTATAAGTTCTCCGTGGACACAGTCAAAAATGAAGATGACAGGTAATGTAAACTACACACCTTCACCGACAGACACAATTTGGCTGTAAGCGATTTTTAAGATAATTCAGTGAGAACAGTTTTTTGATGCAGTAAGCATCTACTAAAAGAAAAGAACAAAAAGCTGTACTAAATCAGTCAGTTTTCACTGCAAGCTATTATTGAACAAAGCTTCACTGTAGCTCAGCACTACAATCAGCCATTTTTTTTTTAAAAAAACAACAGGTTCTGTTTTCACAAACTGCCTCAGTAGTAGTAGTGCTGACCTAGAATGGGTTTTTGTGGCAATGACCATTATAAAAACAAACGAATCTCATTTTTTAATGGGGCATTCCAGACTACTGTGTTATTTGTCATTATGCAGCATTCTGAAATACAATATAATATCCTTCAAAATTGTCACTTTTCTAGAATTCATCATTGTATATAATTTTCTTGTTTTGACTCATGTATTCTCTCACTACAATAACCAGTATGCATTTTGCCAATACAAATTCCTTTGTCGTCAGCTATTCCTACCTTTAGTGTAGCCTCTGAGCTATCGGCTAATACATATGACCAACCATGCTAACTTACTGTTTTTAAGATGTGTTATAAAAATTATACTGCTGTAATAATACGTTCAGACATAAATACATAGCTATCTGGCTCCCTTCTGTGTTCAACAACTAATTAAAATAGATGTTCCCCCAAAAACCCACCCCAAAGCAGAATTTTAATTCTACCTTCTAGATACATTATCAGATGAGGGCTTTTCTAGACCTTAAACTGTAAAGTCTCTTGTGACTACTGCAACAGCTCTGTAGGATGTGAGTAAGCATGTTTACAACAGATGTCTGGAGTGTCCCTTTTATTAATGATTATACCAGTCACACTTATCTTCTTTATCTGTCTACACTCTTGCAGGGTATTTGAACAGAGTGGTGTTGGGGTAATTGTGGACCAGGATAGTCTGGAGTTTGTTAAAGGAGCCACACTGGACTACAGTCAGGAGCTCATCCGCTCTTCTTTCCAGGTCCTAAGGAACCCCCAGGCAGAACATGGCTGCTCTTGTGGCAGCTCTTTTTCTATTAAAGTCTGAGAGTTGTCCTCTGCATAAAATACATTTAACAGTGGTTCTCAACCCCTGTCCCAGGGTGCACATGCGTTCCATGTTTTGTCATTAAAGATCAGCTGATTAACTAATTTGAACTAGGTGCATTGACCGGGACTGAGAACCATTGATTTGAAATACTCTCACACAGTGTACTCTGAACCACAGACTGTGTGCTTATTTAAAATCAAGCTCAGTTTTCATCACTAGTTCTGTGTTTAAGTAAAGGGTTGTAATATTTTATTTCGCGCTGTTAGTCAATAAGCATGCCTTATGATTGTGGCACATTTAATATCGACGATTAAAAACATCAACATGTATTGTAAAATGTACAGAAATAAATGTGTAAATAGTATATGTTTATTAATAAAAGTATAGTGCTAGCAGGGTATCTTGTGACTCAGTGTTTTCCTGTATGTTGTGCCTGTATATTCTAGTCCTTTTAGATTGGAAAACGCAAATGTATCATCACATTTCATAATCAAATACAAAAACCTCTTATTGTACACTTTAATTTATACACACTAAACAATGCCCTAGTGGTTCTTTGGGTGGGTGGACACTGTACAAATGGGTTAAACTATAGCATGGGCGACTTGCAGTACTTCAGACCCTGACACTATTAATGGTTTAACTGGGCTGCTTGTGCAGTTGATGATAGCTCTCACTCTCACCCCATGCAACAAGGAAAAATACAGGCACAAAACAGCCACAGAGCTGTTGAGTACTTACTGCTATCGTCAGCAGTTAAAGAGTTGACCTCTAAATCACTATTTGAACTGTTGAAAGTCTTCAGATCACTATAATCATGAGTAATACAATCAAGCACCAGAGGAATGTGTAGTGTCATCAATGAAGAGAATTCTTCAGAGCTTTTCTGCTATCACTGGAGTAGTTTCAGAGTAAACCAATGGCATTGTTTGGTTTGTTTTGACTAGTTTATCAGGGAACTGACATGTTCCTGTTTACATCTTACCAATAACAGTACATAAGGATTAGTACCTGCTTTCCCCCCTCTGATTTGATGAAAGTGTGTCTGTACCTAAGTTATTAACATTTCTGATTACTTTTATCATCCTTTTCTTACATTTTCAAGCAGTAATCTAATGTTCCCTGAAATGTATAATGCTGATTATCTGATTTGTATAAAGACTAACCAACCCTTTATTTACCTACATTGTATCTACATGCATTGTCCTTTTTATCAGTCCCACTTTAAAAACCGTAGTCCGCCCATATTTCTGCATCATTTGTTGACCAGAGACTGACATGTTAGTGGA
>JBBJLS010116838.1:0-18168 GCA_037577275.1 Bryconaethiops microstoma
ATAAACAGTTGGTTCACCTGATTCCACCTGTATAAACAGTTGGTTCACCTGATTCCACCTGTATAAACAGTTGGTTCACCTGATTCCACCTGTATAAACAGTTGGTTCACCTGATTCCACCTGTATAAACAGTTGGTTCACCTGATTCCACCTGTATAAACAGTTGGTTCACCTGATTCCACCTGTATAAACAGTTGGTTCACCTGATTCCACCTGTATAAACAGTTGGTTCACCTGATTCCACCTGTATAAACAGTTGGTTCCCAACACATGGTGAATTTTCAGGGATGCAAATTTGTCAGCTTTTGGCAAAACTTGTTTTGAATCCTAAATAGGCCATTTGTGTGATTTATGTAGATCCAATTAGTCTGAAATGTATGTGAGTGGGAAGGGTGTTTAGGAACTGTCAGAAAATAAAAACCTCTGGGATGTTTTTTTTAAACGTAGGTCTATTTTAGCTCAGTATCCATGCTGTTGTCTAATGAATTTTTCTTTTTATTCGTTTTGGATAATGAGACTAATTCACTTTCCATTTAAATATTTCATTGGAGAGATTTTTTTTGTTGCCCAGTTACAGTAAGGAGAAGACTGAAGGCTAAAAATTAATACATTGTGAAGGTCACACATTAAACTAAATAAAGCCTAAACTAGGTACTAAGTGCTAATGTCATCAAAGCACACCTGATGTAAGGTGGCTATTCTCACTTATTCTCACCTGTAAATAAACTGAATTTTCTATCTTTCCATCTGTTTACAGTGAAAACCCCACGGACTTGAGCTCAATTGACTAGACAGCTTATTCAAAATGCTGCTGCTAGAGTTCTAACAAAAACCAGGAAAAGAGAGCCCATTACTCCAGTCCTCAAACTAAATGTTTCTCAAAGATGTTTGATTAACATCAGCCTGGAAGGTCTGTTAGATCAGCTGGAGCTGCTCGGCTAGTGGAGCCCAGATCTGAAACTAAAAGGCATTTAGTTATTTAATTATACTGCCCTCTGCTGGAAGATCTGTCCCGAACGTTTTAAACAGATGCTAAAAACCGCGTTGTATTCTACTGCTCGCTGTTACCAATAAGATCTGCACAAATTTCACGCACTTTTATCTGTATTCTTTCATATTGCTTTCTCTTCCTTTGTTTAACTTGATCTTAAATCTTACTTTTATTCCAGACTGATTTTATGCTTACTTTTATCGCTTACTTTTCTTTTTATGCTGAGTTTATCTCTGTAAGGCACATTGAATTACCTCTGTCTGTGATAATGTGCAATACAAATAAACCCTTTGCAGCTTCAAAGCATTTCGAAAAGCTAGACGTCCCCAAACCTCTGACAGACAGTGGACGTCGCCTCGGGACTCCAGACTGTATTCAACCTTATAGTCCTGCGTAGTCTGAGGTCAAAGGCTGAAAGTTGAATGTCATGCTCACTGTCCTCATTTGTATTATCTCAGTGTGTGTGTGTGTGTGTGTGTGTGTGTGTGCGTGTGTTTGTTTGTTTCCATCAGAGCTTCAGCCACCAGTCAGTAATTATCTCTTATTGAACCCTTACATCAAAGAGGCACTGCAGCTTCTGCACACTGGCTGAGTCATCCCTGTGTGTGTGTGTGTGTGTGTGTGTGTGTGTGTGTGTGTGTGTGTGTGTGTGTGTGTGTGGTGAGAAATGATTCGTATTCCTCTCCAGACAAGCTTATTTCACACACATGCCTTCACCGTGCAGATTGTTGCTGCAGTGAAGGTGCGTTTAGGTCCATTCGGCCTCCTGTTTCTGACGCCAGAGAAAAGAGCCGACAGTAACGGTGTGTGTTTGTAGATTTTACAGTTTGACAAATAACTGTAGTGATTTGAATCCAGTATGAATCTGTAGTGTATGTAGTTTTTTACAGTATGAGGAATAATTTTCAAGAGATTTTATTCCAGTATGAATCTGTAGTGCATGTAGTTTTTTACAGTGATTCTAATCCAGCATTAATCTCCAGTATGAACCTTTTCCCAGGGTGAGTCTACAGACACCGTTCTATTTGTGTCCTGTGGCGCTGACATGAGTGTCCGAGCGATAACGTTTCGGTCCGGGTTCTCTGTGGAAATTTGTGGTTATTTTTGAGGTATTTCATGCTGAATCTCTCAGCCAGTCAAATCCTCATACATTACATTCCACAGCCTCCTGTGGGAGAAGATCCGGCTCCAGGACTGTGTGTATGTTTAGCCGTGGTGTGGCGAGGTTTCACACCGACGCTGCTGAAAGTCATACAGGCCGCGTCGGAGCTGGAGAGCGAGCAGGGTGGGTTTTTCTCTTTTTTTTTCATGCTGAACGCTCCACAGTGGCCTGACCTTCTGGGAGCAGTCAGGTGCATCAGTCCTGCTGGACACAAGGGCAATGCAAAGAGGAAACAAGATCCCAGCATTAGCACACACACACTCACACACGCCGCTCTGACTTTCACATATGGGTGACCTCCGAGGTCACGGCCGCTGCGGTAATGAAAAAATCAGAGTCGCGAGAAGGACAGAAGGATGACATCGGTGTCAGTGTGGATGTGAACACAGGATAACGGAGTGAATGCAGAACAATGAGCTTCAGGATCTTTACTGACTCTCAAAGTCCTCAGACCTCGGGTTGTTAAAAATCTGGGACCTCATCACAAACCCTCTCTAGGTCATCTATTTTTTTTTCCTAGAAATATAACCCATCGCTGTTATTACTAAGTCGTGAACCCTGTTGGACTCTTGGAAAGAAGTATATGAGGAGGTCGATATCGATGAAGCATATGAATCATTTTTAAACTCGTTCAAATCACTTTATGATACGAACTGTCCAATGAGACAAAACAGAAGAGAACAAAAGTATAAAGAAACGCTGTGGATCGCACAAGGATTACAGAAAGCATGTAAGAAACAAAAATATCTTGTATAGGGACTTTTTAAAATGTAGAACAGTCGGAGCAGAAAGTAAGTAAAAAAAATATAAGAGCAAGTTAACTAATATAATGAGGAGTTCCAAGAAAGACTATTATAATGAGATATTAGGAAGGAATAAAGATAATATAAAAGGCATTTGGAATATATTAAACGGTAATATTAGGAAACAAACATTAAATACAAATTACCCTCGGAACTTTATTGATAAGGAGGAAAAGTTTAGAAATGTGAATGAGGTGGTTCATGGGTTTAATAAATTTTTTGTCAAAGTGGGACCAAAGCTGCTGGAATACAACAGTGACCCACGGCCAAAGGGTGAAGTAGATTTTAGGTGTATCGGAGAAAGAAACCCAAGTTCAGTCTTTCTGAGATCTGTAACTGAAAAGGAAATTATTGATATAGTGAATAAGTGTAAGAATAATACATCTGTGGACTGTAATGGAATTGATATGACCTTAGTTAAGACTGTAACTGCGGATATTGTGAAACCTCTCACTTATATTTGTAATATATCATTTGATACCGGAACATTTCCAAGAAAAATGAAAAAGGCCATGAATTATTCCCTTGTATAAAGCAGGAGAAAGAAATCATTTTACAAATTATAGGCCTGTATCATTACTCTGCCAATTCTCTAAGATATTGGAAAAATTGTTTAGTAAAAGGTTAGATATTTTCTCGAGAAGCACAAATTGTCGACGCACAGTCAGTATGGATTCAGAGCAAATAGATCAACCTCAGTGGCACTAATAGAGCTTATAGAGGAAATGCCCAGCTGCATAGATAAAAAGAAGTATTTAGTAGAAATATTTATTTATTTGATACTATTAATCATGAAATTCTGCTTTATTAAATTGAACGGTACGGTATAAGAGGGGTGGTGCTAAATTGGTTAAAAAACTATATAGGAAATAGACAAGAGTATGTTCAAATAGGTGAAGATAAATCAATGAATATGGATATCACTTATGGTGTACCACAGGGGTCAGTATTGGGTCCAAAGTTGTTTAATTTGTATATAAACGACCTATGTAGTATATTTTATTTACAGATGACACTAATATTTTTTGTTCTGGGGATAATTTGCAGCAACTTTTAAAGATGAACAACAGAGATGAACAAATTAAAACATTGATTTGATGATACGTTTTTAATAAACTTGAATAAAACTAAGCGTATGATATTTGGGAAGCATAAGATCAATATACAAGCAGAAGTGATCATTATAGACAACATCATTATAGAAACAGTACACAAATATAAACTTTTGGGTGTGATATTAGACCACAAAGTCTGCTGGAAACCATATATAACATATGTCAGAGTTAAACTGGCAAAGAGTGTGGCAGTAATGGGAAAAATAAGGCACATTCTGGACAGTAAAACTTATTTATTGTTCTTTGATATTTCCGTATATTGTTCTTTGATATTTCACTATATTTCCTTAAGTGCTGTGTGGAGGTGTGGGGTAATATATACAGAAGTACTTGGCAACCATTGAATGTATTACAAAAACAGCTATAAGAATAGTAAATAAGGTCGGATTTCTTGACCACACAAATATGTTTTTTACAGATGCGCACTTTAAAACTTAACAGAGTTTAGGACAGCACATATAATGTATAAAGCAAAAAATACTTCCTACTTCCTGGCAATGTTCAAAAAATGTTTGGTGAAAGAGAATCAGATTATAACTTTAAAAACTGTATGTTCGAACCAAACTGAGGAGTATGTGTATGTGGAACAGCCTTAATGAAGAGATCAAGCAAAGTAAAAATATAAATAAGTTTAAAATTCTGCATAAAGAAAGAGTTTTTGAGAAATATAGGACTGAGGAAAGGGCGCAAGGTGATTGACACTA
The DNA here is from genome assembly GCA_037577275.1 of Bryconaethiops microstoma. NCBI lineage: Eukaryota > Metazoa > Chordata > Actinopteri > Characiformes > Alestidae > Bryconaethiops > Bryconaethiops microstoma. The sequence goes on from JBBJLS010116838.1 coordinate 4,776, forward strand.
AACTTGATGATGATAATGATGAGCAGTTCTACTGATCTGATTAATTGTGTCTAATAGCAAGGGGGTGGTGGGGTGTGATATAATCTTGTATTATGAGTATTAAGTAAGGAAAAGGGCTGGGACTAGATAAGTAAATTTAAATCTTTCTACTCCCTTTCAGACGTGTAACAACTGTTGCTTATTTTAAAACTGGATGTATGTCATTGACGTTTAGTTTATAAATTTGGGTGTTTGGGTTGTATATATATATATATATATATATATGTATGTTTTTTTATTATTATTATTGTTTGTTTTTTGTCTATGTACAGATGTCCGAAATTAATTAATTAATTAATTAAATAAAGGCCTCACACCTCGGGGTGTTAAAAATGACCTCATGTCATCAATTTATTTTTTCTTCAAACTGTAACACGTTGTTGTTACTGTTACAACTAAGTCGTGAATGTGAGTGACGGTTTCAATCTGTAATGTCAGTTTGTGGATCAGTTTGTGTTTAAGTTCTAATGATCTGATGAATACATCGAGAAAACAACATTTTGATCAATTTGTCAAGTTTATTTATATAGGACATTATTATTCAATGTGCTTCACAGAAGTAGGATAAAATAAAAAAAATATATAGAAGAGATAAAAGAAATAAAAAAAAGTACATAGATAATCAATGAAAGAAGATTAAAAGTGCAATGGAAGTGAAGATATTTGAAAGAAGGTGGAGAGAATAGAGCAGGTTTATCAGTGTTTAAAGCTCCAGTCGGTGCAGATCTGATTCTGAGGGGCAGTCGGTTGAGCAGCATAGTGGATAAACACCATTTCACCAGGTTTAGTTTCAGATCTTTTCTCCACTAGCTGAGCAGCTCCTGCAGATCTGAGAGACCCACCAGGATCACAAACATCTCACATATCAGAGATGAGTTTAGGACCCAAACCACTGAGTGACTTGTACACGATGAGTAAAGCTTTTAAATCAGTTCTGTACTGAACTGGGATCAGCGGAAGGACCTGAGAACTGGAGTGACGTTCTCTCCTCTCTTGGTTTTGGTTAGAACTCTAGCAGCAGCATTTTGAAAGCGCTGGAGCTCTGATGGATTTCTGGAGAATCCCAGTGAGGAGAGTGTTGCAATAGTCCACCCTGCAGGAAACGAAAGTCCTGTTTGGACACAAAGTCTCAAACTTTAGCTGTTTTGAAGGAGCCAAAATGCTGACTTTGTCAGCATCCAAGATCAAGCCTTGATTACACAGATCAACGGGTCGTTTTCATAATATTGTGTTAGTACTGCTTTTCATGCCGATTTCAAATCTGTAATTTGTTTTTCTCAACGACTGCTACTTTTGCTGCATGAACACAAGTGGATTCTCTTGGTATGGTGAGTGACGAACAAGGAGAACATTTTCATTAAGATTTCCAGTCGATGGAACGTCACTACCAAGGTTTCTGGAATGAGAGAATGAAGGCCGACTACTGCTGGATACCATACCGTGACAATCCAGATGCAGCGTACACAGGAAAATCTTACTCGAAGCATTTCTGAAGAAACAGCAGCTACTGACTGATGCAGTACAGTGTTTCTGTACCGCTGAGTGTTCATATTTAACTTTACAGTGAAGATTCTGAAACACTGGTGCTTACGTTTTAGTAAGACTACATACAAGCACATCGTAAACTAACATTATTCAACTAAAAAAGTTGACGTGATTGAAAAATGAACACATTATTTGAAAAAAAAAAAAAAAAGAATTTAGAAAAGTCGGCTGCAGTCTCTGATGAGATTTTGTTGACCTGTGTTATTGGACGTGGTTGATCGTCTTAAGCGCTCTTGAATCCAGGTGGGGCTGAGAAAGAAGAGAGAATCTTCCTTCTTCAATCCCGAACAAGACCATTTCCGTTTTGTCTTTGTTTAATCGGAGAAAGTTTTGATGCATCCAGTTATGTCGTTTATTGATGCACAGACACAATGAATCTATTGGACCAAAGTCACTTTGTGAGAGAGCAGGAAAATGTGAATGTCAGTATTGTTCACAGTGGAGGTGAATGGAACCAGAAGTCTGCCTCTAAAAGCACCTCACAGAAAGTTATTCTATCAAATGGTTATGAAGGAATAGCCTGACGTCTGTGAAGCTTTTGATCCTAAAACTGATTGAATTATGCAGAATATTTGTAGAAAAACCCAAAAAACAAAATGTAATTTCCCTTAAAATATCTGCAGCATTTAAAAAAGAGGACAGTTGGCAGTAAAATGCTCAAAAGCCCTTTAATCTCCTTTAAAGCAGCAAAACTGACCCCAATATCCATCATCTCTAATTTCAGTCCTGACTGAGATGTGATTTAATATTTGCAGCAGATGGAGGAGGGGCCTGTCTGAAGCTGCAGGGCACCTAAATCTGCTTCCCTCGAGACCACCACGACCACCAGGACTACAAAACAACAGATAAAACAGACTCGGCCGACCCAGGTACGAGGCCATAAAATATTAGATAAAAACAAACAAATCCTGTTTAGGTGGTCAAAGCCTTTTAGTAGTCCATCATTCTATACAGCACTTCTTTTGTCAAGTAATAATGAACAGATCATAATATAACCATATAAACCTTCACTTTCGCTCACCAAATTACCACCACCACTATTACTAAAGGAGTTATTAACATCAAATACAGTAACATTACTCACCGCCGCCCTCTAAAGGAGTTATTAACATCAAATACACTAACATTACTCACCGCCGCCCTTTATAGGAGTTATTAACATCAAATACAGTAACATTACTCACCGGCGCCCTCTAAAGATGTTTTTAATAAACACCAAATAAACAGTCACCAACATCCTTTCTTTTTCTCACTTACATTTGTTTTCTTTTATGTATTCACCTCAACACAACAGATGAAAATGCAAACATTTATATTTTTTTGTGATTAAATTTAAGATTGTGAAATAAATAACAGAGATCAGGTGATAAATAAATAACTGTGACATTGTTTAGAATATTGATTCAGATGGTACATTTACTTCTCCATCCATACAGTCCATATTTGGACAATAAACTAGAAAAACAGCCTGTTTTCAGATCCTAGTTTTTGTGATGTCACAAAACCAACACATTTAAATATGTCTCCAAACCCGCATTAGACTGTATTAGGCGTCTCACAGTCAGACTCGGGAGTCGACTCCAGGGACGCCACCAGTGTCTAAACTGAGAGACAATGGCACTAAACTCAGAGATAATCTGACCATTTCCCTCTATAACTGTGTTTCCAATAACTGTGTATCTTCAGCATCATTCTAGTCCCAGTAACAGCAAATGACCTCCCTGATAGTCTCCCAGCAAATCACAAGCCAAAACATCACTATCGTATGTTGTTGCACTGCGTGAACCTGAGCTTCGCCATTTTGTCTCTCTGTAGACTGTATATTGTCGAGATGACAATAAAGTTCAGTTTGACTTTGACTTATACTAACGATCGACTGCAGGCCGGGAGGAGTTCATGTTCACTTCACCTTTGGCTTCCTTAGCAAGAATTTTTCAGCTTTGCATCGAAACTTGGGTCAAAATTGAGGCTCATCCATTAAAACTCTCTCATCTCCTATTGGACAAACTTGACTTTTGCCTAGGCTATTATGTATTATCACCTCAGAAAGAAATTTTGTTTCCCAAATTTCATCCATTTTTTTACATTATGTGAAAATTTCATGCCGAACGGACCAACAGAAACGGCCCAAAATTATTTGGAATGTCCCTAATAATGATGTTGTATGTATCAGATATTTATTCTTTCTGAACTTTGATATGTTGTAACTGAAAAAGAGCCAGTGGTGTCACTTTTACAAAACATTTTAAAAGTCTACTAGAATAATTAAAGTTTAATAAATATTATATACTTGACACTGAAGTAAATCCAATTAAAGAGGACTAATGAGATGCATTTCTGCAAAAAAAATGTGAAATATAATTGCATGATTGCCATGGAGACATAAACCAACTTAACTCACTGTCCCTTACCAAGCCATTTATGGTTAAGGATGGCTGAAAATGGGTGGAGTAAACTGCTCTCGCCCAAAAATGGATGGGAATAGTGCACATAGCCACTGTCTGATTATTTTAATTAAACCACAACAAACAGTGACACGTCTTTTTTCATAACCGACCAGAGCTTTAGTGTCTTGAGCTTTGCAGAACTGACTTGTTGCTCCACGTTTGCAGCAGCCATAGTTGTGAAGTCACAGCGCTCGCTCAGAGACACCCTCTCTCGTACACAATGCCAAGGCAACCCGCTCTCTCTCCCCATATGTTACGGAGGTGACTCGACCACAAAAATCACATTTTTTAAATGATCAATACTCGGCTCCTGATAAACTGATTTACAATCTGAATACACACACAATACACTGAATACGAATAAACACTTTAGTGTTGGAATGTTGCTCTCTTTCTAATGAAACATGCACTTAATCAGTGACCTGGAGGTGCTGACCATGTCCCCAATATGCTCAGAACAACATATTGAGATATTTAATCATGTGCAGTGCTGCAGTAAACACAGAATTAGGCAGAAATTTCACCCCGTCCCACAGTAATGTGGCACCGTGGGCTTATTTACCTTTTGGCACTGGACGACAGCTTGGCTGTGGTTTTGCTGGACAGTTTGGTGGTTTTCTTCTGCTGCTGCGGAGGCGTGGGCTGCTTCCTCTCGTCCTGCTCTTCTGGCTCAGGAACTGGCGGGTCTCTCTGATCTGCATCCGAACTGCCGCTACTGGTGCTGGGGCTCTCGTCGTCTGACCGCTGCCTTTCACTCGACATCTTTCCCCTCCTGTGGTCAAACAACAACAACAAAACACTTCTGAGCTCCAGCGGGGGTGTTTTCCAGGGGTGTTTTCTCAGTTTAACTGGATAACAAGCCAAAAGTGGAGGCATGACCTTCATTTTATCTCCTACTGGTCATGACTAATGTTGGCTTAAGCTATCCTCCTAACTGAAACATGAAGTTAGTGTGATATCTCAGTTTAGCTGGATAACTTAAACCAGAGGTGAGGACAGAAAAGTCTCACATTGCATAAATTTGATTTATGCCTTTAAGCTTGGCTCAAGATATTGTAGGATTTCTCAGTTTAACTGGACAACTTAAGCCAAAAGTGGAGGCTTGACCCTCATTTCTCATCCGACTGGACATAAATGGTGTTAGGCGTTAGTTATCCTCCTGACTGAGGCATTTGATTACAAAGTGTGATTTCTCAGTTTAGCTGGATAACTTAAGCCAGATGTGAAGACAAAAATGTATCATGTTGATCATGTCCTTCAATGTAGGACATCTCAGTTTAGTTGAATAACTTGAGCCAAAGTGCTACTTCTCCAATAGAAACGCCTCTTACCTCTTTACTGGACAGGGCTGGACTTTTGGCTGCTGTTGGAATGTCCCACATTAACCGGATAAATTAAAGCCAGAATCACAGCTGTCCAACACAAATCTCTTTTAATAATTCTCCTGTGGGACGAACTTGAGTTTTGCCGTATCTGACGAAGAGTAAACTGGATAATTTAAGCCAAAGGTTGAGTATTGTACATGAAAAACAACTTCTACCCCTTACTGTTGGACAAGACTTGACTTAAGTTATCTGGCTAACTGAAAAACCAAGAGCAGTGATTCCACACCAACACACACATTCACAGCTTCCCCGATCTGAGCTCGACTTCCAAGCTCAGTTGTTGCATCCAAACTGCAAGACCACTTGTACAAGCGCAAGCAGTAGTGCGAGAGAGCCTATCTCCAGGGGTTTCAGGTTCTCCTGGTTCTCCAGTGTCTCCAGCTGCCTCCTCTCTTGACCCAGAACGTTTAGGACGGCACAAACGACCAGACAAGAAAAACACACTCCAGGAAGGATCCAAGGACTTGCACCAAAACTGCAGTCAATCCTGCAAGTGCGAGAACGTCCCTCCACCTATCCGTCCATCCCTCCGCCCATCCATCCACGCTCGGGCTTTGCAGAAACGCTCCTCCTGTGCACGGCCCCTGCTTAAGTGCAGCAGCTTTAATCCATTACGGCGCAATGCCGAGACCTAATGGTCCCTATAAATAGTGGCTGACCAAAAACCAGCCAACATTAGAGCCCTTCACATGGAGCCCCACTCGATCTTCTCCAGCCAATCATCTGGAGGTGATGGAGCCACAACAACAACAAAAACAGAAAGAAAGAAAGAAAGAAAGAAAGAAAGAAAGAAAGCAACCTAGTGAAGAAACAGCAGAGTTCCTGCAGGAGCTGTGGGGGAGTGAAAGCAAGCAGCAAAACCAGGTTATGCTGGAGAGAGAGAGAGAGAGAGAGAGAGAGAGAGAGAGAGAGAGAAGAGTGAGGAGAGAGAGAAAGAGAGAGAGAGAGAAAGAGAGAGAGAGAAAGAGAGAAAGGAGGGAGGGAGGCAGAGAAACCTTTCCAGACTGAAGAGCTGCATGGAAAAGCAGAATCGCAGCAGAGGAGGAGGAGGAGAGGAGGAAGAAGGAGGGGGGAGAGACACAAGCTGAGCAAAAATAAACCCCCCCTTTTCCATAAACGCCCCCCTCCTCCCATACCTCCACTTTAGTGCCAGGGTTAGGGTAGTAAGCACCATGAGATTAAGCCCTTCTCGTCCTTTAGTGGGTTTCAAAAGAAATGCATATACACACACACACACACACACACACATGAATATATACACACACGCACGCACGCACGCACGAACGAACCGAGCTTTCTTTTTGTGTGCAGGCTGTTACTCTGTTTCTCTGCTGGGCTGGAGCCCTGGAGCTCTGTTGTGGCTGGAGCTCCTGCATGGTGTTCCACCAACTGATGCGTGAAGTCAGTTTTTAGAAGAGGAGGAGGAGGACAAGAACAAGAACAAGAAGAAGAAGAAGAAGAAGAAGAAGAAGGAGCAGGAGGGGGGAAGGAGGAGGGGGTGGTGGTGGTGGTGGTTAAAAGAGAGAGAGAAGAGAGAGAGAGAGAGGGAGAGAAAGAAAGGAAAACACATCGAAAAGGACGACGTCTCGACCCCCGATCGGGAGCCCGCGCGCGCCTCGTTTACCTTAGACTGGCGCTCGTGTCGCTCTGGGTGGGTTCGGAGGCTGAAATCCCGCAGAAACCGAGCCTGGTAGGACGACTGGCTCCGGCCGAGCTCTGAACATTGGAGAGAGGAAGGAGGAAGGAGGCGCTGCACAGCACGCAGCGGCCGCTAGAGGACGCTAAACTGCACCTGCACTCGGAAAAACAATCAATTCATACTGATCACAATCAATACACACTCATAAACACAATCAATTCATACTGATCACAATCAATAAACACTCAAACACAATCAGTTCATACTGATCACAATCAATACACACTCATAAACAAAGTCACTATCAGTTCCTACCGATCACAATCAATACACACTCATAAACACAATCAGTTCATACTGATCACAATCAATACACACTCATAATCACAATCAGTTCATACTGATCACAATCAATACACACTCATAATCACAGTCACTATCAGTTCATGCTGATCACAATCAATACACACTCAAACACAGTCACTATCAATTCATACTGATCACAATCAATACACACTCAAACACAGTCACTATCAATTCATACTGATCACAATCAATTCACACTCTTAGTGATTGTGTTTATCATACTGATCACAATCAATTCATACTGATCACTATCAATAAAAATTCATACTGATCACAATCAATACACACTCATAAACACAATCACTATCAGTTGATACTACCAGCTGATACTGATCATTATCAATTCATTTTGATAACAATCAATACACTCATAAACACAGTCACTATCAATTCTTATTGATCACAATCAATATGCACTCAAACACAGTCACTATCAATTCATACAGATCATGATCAATTCATACTGATCACTATCACTATCAATTCATACTGATCACAATCAATTCACACTAATCACAATCACTATCAATTCACACTGATCACAATCAATTCACTCTGATTATAATCAGAACCAATCCATACTGATCACAATCAATTCAAACTGATCACAATCAGAATCAATTCATACTGATCACAGTCACAATCAATTTCTAAATATCATAATCAGTTTAACTGATCAGTCACAATCAATTCACACACCGCAATCACTATCAATTCACACTGATCACAGTCACTGTCATTTAATACTGATCACTATCGATTCATACTGAACACTATAACAATTAATTCACACTAATCACAATCATTATCAATTCATACTGAACACAATCAATTCACATTGATCACAATCACTTCACACTGATCTCAATCAGTTCACACTGATTAAAGGTACAATTAGATGGCACTAATCACAATCACAAACAATTCACACTGATCACATTCAGTTCACACTGATCACAGTGACAATCAATTCACATTGATCACTATCACAATCAGTTCAATCTATTAAGCACATCCACAATCAATTTACACTCATGAAACACAATCACAATCAATTCACATTGATCACAATCACAATCAGTTTACACTCAAACACAATTCACACTAATCAAAATGATTTAAAACTAATCACAATCAATTCACCCAGATCACAATCACAATTAATTCACACTAATCACAGTCAATTAATTCACACTGATTAGAATCATAAGCAATTCGCACTGATCACAAGCACAATCAGTTCACTCTAATCACAATCCCAATTAATTTACACTAATCAGAGTCACAATTAATTCACACTGATCACAAACACAAGCAATTCACACTAATCACGATCAATTTGCACTGATCACAATCACAATCAATTCACACTCATCACAGTCACAGTCAGTTCACACTGATCACAACCACTTCACACTTATTACAATCAGTTCACACTCATCACAACCACTTCACACTTATCACAATCAGTTCACACTCATCACAACCACTTCACACTTATCACAATCAGTTCACACTCATCACAACCACTTCACACTGATCACAATCAGTTCACACTCATCACAACCACTTCACACTGATCACAATCCCAATTAGAACAGTTTTACTGATCCCTCAGGAAAGTGCTTGTGATGCTCATGTACAGACACACAAATACACAAACACAAGAATAATATATAATATAATATGAATGCTGCACCAGTGCTAATATTTTGATTATGTATGGCATATGTGTGTATATGCCAGAGTTTTTTTCCATTTCTTTTCTGCAGATTTTTTTTTAAATTTTTTATTGGATTTGTTTAGACTTTATATTTTATACTATTTTATGCTTGTATTTGTGTCTCTGTTTGGCTGCACAGTTATGGCATAGGCAGTTTCCTCCGGGATCAATAGAGTTTTCTGATTCTGATGTAATATGGGTACTATACACTGTATATTTTATAAATGTATAAATGCTATTTATGCTGTAATATATATTATAATGATCAAACATATCAGAGATGGATTTAGAAAATGTTTCATCCAAAGTGTGAGGTTTCTTCTCAGTTTTAGATGATGTTCCTCACTAAGGTTTCTTGTTTATTTTAGATAATGTTCCCCAATATAAAGTTTCTCCTCAGCTTTACTGTAACGTCTGGTGTGCACGGGGAGTGAGGCGAGGCACAAATGCAGGTTCCATTAGATGGTTTTTTTAATACAAAAAGACACAGACTCTACACAATACCAAAACAGAAGGCACACGAGGGCCTAACCAAAAGCACACTAAACAGGAGATGCGTAAGGAGCGGGTAGCGTGGGGGTGAATGTGAGGGTTGACCAACCAATGAATACAGAAACTCTTGTAACTGAAATACTAACCACACTCAGACATAAACCAATCATAAAACCCAATCACTGACAGTCACTATAGACACAAACATGCAAATACTTCAAAATAAGAGTCCCATACATAACTAAATAATGACAGCCGCAACCTGTGGACGTCACGTTTGCATAATGTTTCATCTAAAGTGTGAAGTTTCCCTTCAGTTTCAGATGATGATGTTCCTCCGTGTGAGGTTTCTCCTCAGTTTCTCGCCTTGTGGTTTCTACTTAACTTTAAATGATGTTCCTCAGTGTGAGGTTTCTCCTCAGTTTTGAAGATGTTCCTCAGTATGAGCTTTCTTCTTAGTCTTACTTGACGGTCCTCAGTACGAGGCTTCTCCAGAGTTTTAGAAATTGTACCTCAGTATGAGATTTCTCTTTAGTTCAGATGATGTTCCTCAATGTGAGGTTTCGGCTTAACTTTAACTTTAGATACACTCAGCTTTAGCTATTGAGTTGGTCTCTAGTTGTTTCAAATAAAGTGGCCAGTGAGTGGAAGTGCAAGGTGAGGGGTTACTGTTAAAATGGTGAGAGATATTTCTGCTGATATACATATTAAAGAATATAAAAAATATCATAAAATAACAAGCTATTTGCACCCTAAATTTGGAACAGTGATTAAAATTAAAATGGCAAATATGCATGTATTAAAAATCTAAATATTATGTAGCATTAATTATTATATGAATCATTCAAATATGCAAATATGGAGAAAGAATGTAATGTGATGTGATGTAATGTAATGTAATATTATGTAACGTGATGTAATGTAATGTAATGTAATGTGATGTCATGTAATGTAATGTGATGCAATATAATGTGATGTAATTAAGTTCTGGAGGTCAGTAAAGTCAGTATTCTGGCTTCGTTCAGTATCCGAGGGACAACAAGACGAACAGAACTGTTCAATAAAACAGGATTTATTGATTGGACGAAACAGTAAAAACACAATCATCAGGAATAAAAAGAATAATGGCAGAGGTGAGGCTGCAGGGTCTCTTGCAGATTGGACAAATGCACTTTATTGATCCGGGAGGGAAAATTTGGCTGCCATACCAGCGAACGGTCAAACAGAGTGCACACATAATAGACAGATACATAATGACACGTTGATATAGTACAAAAACGCACAGTACAAAAGATTAATAACTGTGTCAAAGAGATTGTAATGCCAATGAAATAATGACTCAAGATTAAATAAAAGCAGCTGCCAAAGCCAGCAGTATCAGATCCAAAACCTCTTCATATTTTCATGAGGCTCAACCAAACAGGACAACTGACAACACTGCCTGCCAGGAACTCTCTCAATGGGCAGATGGATGGATGGATGGATGGATGGATGGATGGATGGATGGATGGATGGATGGATGGAAGGGTGGATGGATGGACGGATGGATGGATGGATGGATAAGAACCTTTTTTGTTCCTACATAGAACCTTTCTTTAAAAAGAACCATACATACCAGGAAATGTTTTTTCTACAAAGAACCATTAAAAAATGTATATTACAGGTTTCATAGAGAAGAATCTCTCAACCACACAAAAGAGTTTATGAAATGTCATGGTTCTATATAGCCATTACCTTGAACATCCTTTGAAGAACCCATTTTTAACAGCCAAATGATGGAAAACCTGTATATGACTCTTGTTAAACATGGAATTGTTCAACACAGGTTCCCTAAAAAACATTTTACAGTGAGTTCTCCATCATAGAGACATATCCATTCAGATGGTTCTTTGAGAGTTTATGGTTCTGTAAAGAACATGTTCTCTATGGTTCTGTAAAGAACATCTTCTCTGGAGTGATGAGTTGTGCTTCAGTATCCGGATGTCTGAAGTTTGAATCAGGTGACATTACCTTCCCGAGTGGAGGAGGTACCAGCAGTAAAGTTTGGTGGAGGAGGAATAATGGGCTGAGGCTGTTTTTCAGGGTTTTAGCTTGGTGAAGGGTGATGTTACTGCTACATCATACGAAAACCTTCTAGACAATTATGTGATTCTAAGTTTGTGGAAAGTTCTAAGGAGCTGCAAGGATCCCTGACCTCAACCCAACCAGACTCCTTTGAGATTAATTGGAATGTTAATTGTGAGCCTTTTGAACATTAAGGTCAGGCCTCACAAATGCTCTTTTCACTGAATGGGGGCTCAATATTAATTCCCAATTCTTATTCCCAAACCCAGTGATCATCAATCATCAGAGCTTTCCATCCGGCCCCCCGATGGAAAATGAATGTCTGTGGAGCTAGATGGCTAAATTCTGCAATCGCCTGCGGAAGTGTTCTGAGAGTAGGACTTCTCCTTATATTAAAATTTCTCAGATATTACTGAATCAGGAATAGCCTAGTGAGGAGGGAAAAGTCTGTTCCTACATTAATCTTTTTCTAAATCAAATGAAACAAGCCTTCAATCTCATGCGCATGGAAATGACTTTCAGCTGTACCGAGTTAAAACTGATGTGTGTGTATATAAGTTAAGACTGAAATGGATGCTTCGGCATGAATCGTTGTTTATCTTCTCTGAGGACAGTGGACAGTGTGACAGGGATGCTAAGCGTGACAGCCTCACAAATCAGAAACCTAAAGTATCGCGGTTGCCCCCTAGTGGCTTGCTGCAGTACAGGTAATATGAGTCTGTTAACATTGACAAAGGCTAAAAAATAACAGAAACTTGGAAGGAAAATTGATATATCAAATAATAATATATTACTTAAGATACAATATTAATTATATTATATTTTAGGAGAGCATCTGGCCCTCACAGTGTCTGCCGAGAAAAACTCTGGCCCTTGGACAAATGTAGTTGACGACTCCTGCCCTAACCCTAATCCTCTAACCCTAATCCCCTAAACCTAATCCCCTAACCCTAATCCCCTAACCCTAATCCTCTAACCCTAATCCTCTAACCCTTATCCTCTAACCCTAATGCCCTAACCCTAATCCTCTAACCCTAATCCCGAACCCTAATCCTCTAACCCTAATCCCCTAACCCTAATCCCCTAACCCTAATCCCCGAACCCTAATCCCCTAACGATAATCCCCGAACCCTAATCCCCTAACGCTAATCCCCGAACCCTAATCCCCGAACCCTAATCCTCTAACCCTAATCCCCTAACCCTAATCCCCTAACCCTAATCCCCTAACCCTAATCCTCTAACCCTAATCCCCTAACCCTAATCCTCTAATCCTAATCCTCTAACCCTAATCCTCTAACCCTAATCCTCTAACCCTAATCCCCGAACCCTAATCCCCTAACCCTAATCCCCGAACCCTAATCCCCTAACCCTTTAACCCTTAACATGTATATATAAAGGGTTAACATGAGAGTGTACCAGCAATTTGAGCAATTTCCAAAAAGACTTAAATTGTCTAGAAAGGGCGGGGCTTCACAAGACATGACTAATGCTGATTGGACTGTGATATTAAGAGGCAGGAAAATTTGTCTAGAACAGTCCTAGATCATTTAGGCATCCCAATCATGTGTCCGGAAACTTTTGGCCATATAGTAATGATAGCCATATTTATAGTGTGTGTGTGTGTGTGTGTGTGTGTGTGTGTGTGTGTGTGTGTGTGTGTGTGTGTGTGTGTGTGTTTTTCCCCCTCCTCTCT
>JBBJLS010116856.1:0-18167 GCA_037577275.1 Bryconaethiops microstoma
GCTTCTGGACACTGTTTATGTGGGGCTTCCTTTTGGCACAGTACAGTTTTAGCTGGCATTTCCTAATGTAACTACGTCCTGTAGTGCTTGAGAGTGACTTCCTGAAGTAGTCCTGAGCCCACGCAGTTATACCATTTATTGATGAATGCCGGTTTTTAATGCAGTGCCGACTGAGGGCTCTGAGATCACGGCCATTCAGTTTAGGCTTGCGCCCTTTTGCCTTTGCGCACGGTGATGTTGACCAAAAAAAACATGAATTATCTGGTGTTCATACTGTCTGCAATGAAATAAAAGTTAAGGGACATTTGTGAATTATTGCTTTATTTTTTTTATTCACATTTTCCACCCTGTCCCAACTTTTTCTGATTTGGGGTTGTACAATCTTCTTTGGTCATGAAGTGCAGACAGGAACTTTTGCACATCCTGCTGGATTTGCAAACGGAACAAGAAGTGGTCCCTGGTGTTTTCCCTTTTCTTTCACCTTTGGAAAACATCCTTCACCCTCACTGTGTCCATGTACAGGAAAACCAGCTCCCGCACACCCCTTTTTATTTTGTCAGTATTCTCCATTAACCAGTGATGGGCTACTAATAACTGCATATTACTGAATAAATGATAATACATTATTTCATGCATGCTGTATCTGTGGGGCATTCGTTTGCTAGCAGCATGAATCCAAGCAGCACGGATCCGTGCTGGCAGCGCAACAAATGGTAAATTGTCATCATATGGTAAAACAGCTCCTGATATGGAAGTTCCCCCATTTTGTGTTGATACTCGAGGTGTCAGATGTCATGCTGAGCTTTGTTTGGTATTCCTTTGTCACGCAGAACCAAAGCTATAGTAATTTAAAAACCATGTAGTAATAGCTGATACTGGGGTTTTAAAAAGGGCAAATGCCCATAAAGAACAATAAGACCCCAATTTCTTCTATTTTAGGTCTTCGAAATGAATGGGGGGGGAAAAAAAGGTTCTTTGAACCTGGGAGAACTTTCACTATAGTCTCCACCCACAAGTGGGTGGGCAGAAACCACAGAGGGAGGGGGGTCTGGAGAGCGGCCGAGCTGCGGTGCGCCGAAACAAAGAGCAGCAAACGGCGAGCATGTAGTACACTATTTTTATTTGTTGAAATCAGATTTTTATTAATACACTGAGTTCTAAGGGCTACAAATAATAATAAATAGGCTTAGTTATTTATTTCACAGTGCCTTTGCTGAATCCTTTGTGGGAAAAATGATGAGTCTGTATTCTTAAATGAACAAAGCAAACTCCTAATAAAAAAGCTCTGTTGGCACATATCAAGCAGGCAAAATGTGTATGGTCATTGCATTGTTGCTGGATAAAAAGAAAAATGAAAGTATACCAACAGTGAAATGGGCCCTGATGACACACTAATGTCTATACCTCAATACTTTTACAGCATTTGCCAAACACTCTTATCCAGACTTACATGTGTTCATTGTAGTCCACAAGAAGATATGCCCCTCATACTAGTAAGCCAAGACCTAATATTAAGAGCCGTTAATAAAGTAGTGCAGAATTTTACAATATTGTGGCCTCTTACAATGTAGTATTAGAGCGCTAAGACAAGCGTTAGTTACTTCCTGTGGCACGACTTTAAAATTTCGCAACACAACTCCTTGTTTTTATTTAGTGTTAAACATATTTCAGTTGAAAGTGTTCCATAAGTAATTTACGCAGTTAGGTATCTGACTAAACTTAATACAGTTAAAGAGAGGAGCAATTTAGCTGTATGAAAAATCACAAGTTTGAAAGCACTCTACATATAACTTGTTTTCTCTATTGATTGGTTTTGGCCTTTAAATTTTTGAGCAGGATGTATATTTAAATCATGTGACAGGAGTGCTAAATTTCACGGGGGCAATGTCTGTTGTGTCATTGTATGCCTCTCCTGCACTCACCCGCATGTGAAAAATAGCCTGAAGGATGACCATGTAGCCATGTCATCTGTCTTGTTTTTTTGCTCCACTGAACTCTCAAATATGTGTTTGTCTTTCTATGTAGTGGGAGTATTTGAGCAGCTGAAGACCTTGTCGTCAGAGAGTTGCCCCTGCGCTCGGAAGGTCGTGGGTTCAAATCCCATGACTGCCAGTGGTACCACTGAGCAAGATACCATTCCCACATACTACTTCTCGGGAACTGTTAGTGGCTGTCCACTGCTTGTCTGGGTGAATGGGTCAAATGGGTTAAATGCAGAGAAATAATTTCACATTGTTCACACTGTGTGCTGTGCTGTGATCACACGTGACTATAATGGGCCATATTTACATGTATTATGTGTGTGTGTGTGTGTGTGTGTGTGTGTGTGTGTGCGTGTGTGCGTGCGTGCGCGTGTTTATTCTCTTGTAGGTAAATACATGACATTCGTTATGAACCCCCTCCTGTACCCAGCCGTCATTAAACATGGGAAGCAGCTGGACTTCCACGAGTTTTCAGATGCAGCAGCATCCACAACATTTGGCTACCCAGCGGTTCGGTCTGGACGGTTTCCTGGAATGAGTGACAAAATCCAGAAATTACACCTTCTTCTGCAGGGCCGTGCCCTAAACCCCCTCACACACACAATGTTGGATAATCTACAGTGCATCTTACGACATTGCATAATTTCCACCCAGGTTGCAAGGCCAGAATGTGATTGGGTGGAGGAGGACCTGTACAAATTCTGTGAGAAAGTGATGTTTGAGGCGACATTTCTCACACTATATGGGCGACCCTATAACACAGACAAAGGTCCAAAGGCATTCTCAGAATGGAACAGCTATATAGACAGCCTACGTGAAAACTTTAGGAAGTTTGACAGCATGTTTCCTCTGCTGATTGCTCGCATACCCATTGGCCTGCTGGGACAAACCAAATCCATTCGAAAGGAACTGATCAGGTTTTTTCATCCCCACAGAATGGCAAAATGGAACAACCCATCAGAGTTTGTACAGATGCGTACTGAACTGTTCCAGCAATATGACACACTTGAAGACTTGGACAGAGCAGGTAACTTATGCAGACACTCCTACTACATCAGAATCAAGAAAACTTTATTGATCCTGAAGGAAATAGCTTATAAACTTCACAAACACAAGAACAATGTAAAATATGAAGTCTAAATAAATCTAATAAAATCTCAAAGAAAACCTTAATGTGAGTAGTAGATCAGTAATATTGACATAAGTAGTGATATTCACATGGTAAGACTATTGCACATAAGATATTGCACATTACATGATACAGCACATGGTAGACTATTTTATATCATAGCAAGATTATAATACATAGTAATACACATAATGATAGTGATTTAACCCTGGTAAGAAACTGCACAACAAAGTAGCATCCGGTTATTGTACAGATTATTGTGTGGGTTTGTGGCAGAGAGTTGTAGATTTTGAAGGGAAGGAAGGATTTCCTGTGGCGTTTGGCAGGGCATTTTATGAAGGTGAGTCTGTGTCTAAAGGTTCTTTTTCAGTTCAGCCACCACACTGTGGGGCAGGAGCGGACTGGTATTCTGTGCATTCTGGAAAAGTCCAGAACGGCTGTCCGGTGCAGGGCCGTCTGCCTGTCTTTCTCGGCCGAGATGGAGACCTCTGTGCATACCAAACCCCCCTCTTGGCCGAGACGCAGTGAAGAAAGTCCAGGGCCATTTTTTAGTCCCAGTCCGCCATTAGGCTGATGGGTGATCAGCATAATGGACTGAAGTCTAGACAATGTTCTCCCTTCAACCAGGGTTTCCACACTGTCCAGTTCCTCACTCACCACTGAACCAGCTTTCTTGGTCAGTTTGTTAAGGCTCTTTGTGTCTGCCACTTTCAGGCTGACACCCCAGCACACCCCATAGAAAATGGCGGTGACCAGTAAAATGGTGGTGACTCATGAAATGAAGTGTATAATTTTGTGTAATATTTTTACTAATATGGTACAGGCCATATTTGTTTATAAATAAATACATTCAGGAAATAAGCACTAATGGCGCATTAAATGTGCAGAAATGTGCTCCCTGTAGTATATGTGTATGTACTTTCATTTAGAAAATCAACAAAACCCCTGTCTATTACACAAGACTTCCCAAATGTGGGCCAGTAGGACCCACTGAAAGGGTTAATGTCTTAATATGTTATTAATAATAAAAGAAAGGCAATACTGACCAGGATGGACTTTAGTTCACATCACTTTTTTCTCATGGGTTTCTAATTCTCACCTGTTTGCCTGTCTATGAGTCTGTCTATAAAAATTTCATTCTCAAAGAAACTTAATTGGCATCATGATATTTGGAGACCTCCTGTAACCTCTGATTCTTGCTGAATTCATCAAGCTATCTCTGCTGACTTCATTGCTAAAGAGTTCCAAAATGGCTTTAATGTAAGAACAAAAACTGTGCTGTGTATTTGAATGCATTGTCCCAATACCCCATATTGTGTATCTTTATTAGCTTGCAATTCAATTGGTCTGGTCTTAGAAAACAAATGCCACTTAATAAAAAAATTAACAAAACTGCATGTCACAATTATTGGCTCTTGAATTCACTACTCTGTGCAACCTCTCTTTGACAACATAACAATGAGTCTTATAAATTAGGTCCCAGATTTATAGCCATTTCTTGTTTTCTCACACGAATGTCCGTGAAATGCTAGATTGATCTTGCAGTTTCAGTGTAAAATTGAGGTAACTGACCTTTTTTCCCCATTAACTTTTTTTTTTCACCCATTTTAACTAAGGGAGCCAGATATGGAGGAGCCCCTACATCAGTCACACACTCTGCTGTTTTTTTTTCCCCACTTTATTTTTTGGCACTATATATCTTTTATTTTTTCTCACCAACACTCTTTCTCTCTCTCTCTATCTGTCTCTCTTTCTCTCTTCTAGCTCATCATTTTGCCATACTCTGGGCATCAGTCGGAAATACAATCCCAGCATGCTTCTGGTGTGTGTACCACCTCCTTTCTCACCCACAGGCCCTCGAGGCGGTGAGGAAGGAAATCATGGAAATGATCAGAAATCAGGATGAGCACATCCGCACTCAGAATGTCACACTAACCAGAGAGCAACTCGACAGAATGATTTATCTCGGTAACCGGCACTGACATGTTTGATGGGTTTGATTGTTATTGTTTTGAGTAATAGTGGCGCAGTAGAAAGTGTAAAAAATATTAAAAGGGAGCAGAATGCAGAATTTTTTTTTGTGGAATCCTCAAACGCATTACTTTCTTTCATTATCGTTTTTTTTTTTTTTCGTTTCTTTCTCTTCATGTGTCTGTCCTCTCTTTCTCATCTGCAGACAGTGCTATCAATGAGAGTCTCCGTCTGTCCTCTGCTTCGATGAATATCCGAGTGGTTCAGGAGGATTTCTGTCTGCGTCTGGACCCCGAGTGCTCTGTGTGTGTGCGTAAAGGAGATATTGTTGCCCTGCACCCCCAGAGCACACACATGGATCCTGACATCTACCCAAACCCACAGGTAGCTGATTTATTGACTATGAAATAATCTGGTTAAAACCACCTTTGGCCTTCCGAATTACACACCTTGACCTTATTTATTGTAGTGTGATTGCATCAGCAGTGTGATTTCTTAAGTTTAATTTTTAATATTGTTATTCTTTTTATAGCTGTACATTTTCAATATGGGCTTGGTTACAATGTCAAAATGTCCGTTAATATCCCCTTCAGTGCACATATACACAGATAATCGATCAGATGATCTGGGACATTGATCCTTTTTTTTTTTTTTTATCTTTTTTTGTGGTTCAGTCCCATCTGTAAAATATACGGAGAGATAGTAGATGGTCGAGCCCCCTTTAAAACGTGTTGGAGAGAATGTCAGTAAAGGGGTCTGGAAACAAAAACAAAAAGTAAAAAAACAGCAGATTCATAAAACGGACTTGAAAGTACACAGAACAAACTTCAAAGGCCTGTACATTTTTTTATTTCAGGACATACATTTCTTTCGCCAGCTGAGAAGTTCCTGCATATTTAAATGTACTGTTTTAATTAAAAAAAACATCCCAACACAATCATGTCACCCCACAATGAAAACTTTAATTTTTTATTTGAACATTTACCTGTGGATATTTCATACTTTTTTTTTAATTTCTCCATATATACTAATAAGAGAAAGAGGAAGAAATGAGAGAAAGAAGAAGAAAGAAAATAATAGTTTAAAGCCATTAGTCTAAGCAGTAAATGTCTTTCTGCCAGCAAAAACCCAGGTTAGCATTAGAATAAAAGTGTATTTTGGGCACTTAAAGGGACAAAACCTGCCAGATTTATTGACAAGAGTCAAAATAGAATAAAAGTCAGAACAGAACACAACTTATGTGAATGGCATGAATGTGATTTTATCTTTATGGTCTTTCAGCAGTACCAGTTTGATCGGTACGTGGAAGATGGAAAGGAGAAGACGGATTTCTATAAAGGTGATCAGAAGATTCGCTATTATCGCATGCCGTTTGGATCAGGGGCCACAATGTGTCCTGGCCGATTCTTTGCCATTAACGAGATGAAACAGTTTGTGTGCATCACTCTGCTGATGTGTGAAATACAGCTGCTTGATGGCCAACTGAAGGCAACACTTGACACCAGCAGAGCAGGCCTGGGCATCCTGCCACCAGCCAATCACATCTCCTTCAGATACAGACTGAAATAATGGTGCTTCACAGCATTTCATTTGTTTTCTCAAACTATAACAACCTGCACAAAAAACTCAACCAGATAATCTGACCACATGGCTTAGAGGGGCTTGCTAATAATAAACTTAAAAGCATGACTGAATTTTATAGCAGTTTAACATGTTGAAATGAAATGTAAAATATGTAGGGTTTAATATGAATGCGATTTCATATAATCTTTTATAGTAATAAAGTAAAAAGGAATAAATAATATAAGAACCCTAGACCTATGTGGATATAAGATAAACTTGGGTTAGACTACATTTACAGACACTTTTATCCAAAGCGACTTCCATTCCCTAACTACAGGGGACAGTCTCCCTGGAGCAACTTGCTCAGGAACTGAATTTGAACCCACGACCTCTTGGTCCAGAGGCAAGTATCCTACCCACTAGGCCACCACCACTAAATAAGTAAGACTTGTCTGATGTATGAGGCATGGTTTGTCAGTGCCAGTTTTCTAATGTCTGGGACAGGAGTGAATATTATGCAGTAACTCAGAGTGAGCGACGCTGTGAAGCACCAAATCTTGGCAAGTTTGAGAAGAGGAACCACAATACTGGTCCTTCAGGACTGGATTTGGGCACCCCTGCCTTTAACAGTGATTAAAGATGTGATTGTTTCTGGCTGTTTTGTTTAAAAAATGTATTTTTAAACCACATCAATTTTAAGTAATTGATTTAAACACAGGCTCTTTGATTTCCATCAGTCCCCATCCCTTCTTTAAAGATTCATGGGAAATGCAGTTCATAGTCATATTTATGCACAAATTTCCTGTGTTGCTTCTCATTTTTCCCGCTGTGCTTAAAAACAGTGACACCGTTTATCCTTTATGCGAACAGTCAGTGTTTAGAAGAACCTGAGTAATTAGCCTCGTGAACCCATTTTAAAATGCCATAAAAACAAATCTGTAATTTGGTAATTTCACTTGAACCTTTAACATGCAAAAGGACAAAGAAAAGATTTTCAGTGTTTTCATTGAGAAAGTTAATTCTATTTGGTAACATTAATTTTACTAAATTGATGCCTGTAACAGACTTCAAAAAGTTGTGACGGAGGCAAGTTTAGCACTGGGCCCAGAAAACGCCCTGGCGTTTCTACAGAAAAATGATGTGTAGCTTTCTCTTTGAATCTTTTCACAATTTTATTAACTGTAGATGGTGACAGACCTAAATTCTTTGCTATCTTGCACTGAGAAAGTTTTTAAATTGATAATTCTCTTGCAAAGTTCATCACAAACTGGTGAGTCACAACCCATCATTGCTTGCAAATTCTGAACATTTAGTGGATGCTCCTTTTATATACAGTTTTGATACCCACACCTGTTAATGGAGGAACCTTTCAGAAAGTTACTTATAGAACCCTTTTAGTCTTACTTTGCCTCTGTCCCAAGTTTTATGGTGTGTGTTCCAGGCATCAGTTTAGTGAAAAACTGCGTTGTGATGTGGTTTTTAAAAAAATGCCTATTTTTACAGTGTAAACCCTATATATGCTCCCAAAACACTAATTTCATTGTAAACTCATCTTAATAGCTGTACAGTGTACACTGAAGTCCTGCAGTACTAGAATGTAAATACCGATGTTAACCCTGGAAAGACTGTACTATAATTCACGCATGTGCCTTTTTGTTTGGTATAAGCAGAGTAAATACAGTAATGAATTTAATTTACTGTAATAAAAATACAGGGCTTGATGAACAAACGAAAAACACGAGAACACTCGAGACGCTCCACCAGGGGAAATTCTGGACTGCAGCGTCACAGGGCAGCAGCCAATCAGTAGCAAGGAGAAATAAATAACGTTCTCGGATTGGCTACTTTCAAAACTCTGTGTACAGCTGACTGTGACGTCCGTACCTCATCCGCCACGCCCCCTCGTCCATGGTTGTTTATGTTTTGGGCGGCGCCGAGCAGCAAAGGTTCATTCAGCTGTACTCAGAGCCGGGAGGTTCGCAAATCTGGACTGAATCCACGACTGCTGATCCGCGTTAAAGTGGGGGTTATATTCACACATACAATTTCAGTATAGGTAAATATGTTCAGAGCTCCAGATATACAGTCATGTGAAAAAGTTAGGACACCCCAATAAATATACAGTTCTTTATTAGGAAGTGTTCCCATAATCAATGTCTAATATTTTTTATCTCTGGAAAACTTGCAGGCAAACAACAAATTAACTCTATTTATTAAATAAAAGAATTGCATATTCTAACAGAGGAAAAATTCAGACACCCTATCCCATAATAGTTAGTGTTACTCTCATTGGCTGAAATAATTGCAGTGAGATGCTTCTTGTAGCCATCTACCAGTCTTTTACATCAGTCTAATGAACATTTGCCCTTCAATGCTGAATTCTTTCAGCCAAGAGACGTTTGAAGGGGTTTTTTTTTTTTACATGTACAGCCCATTTCAAGTCACCCCTCAACATCTCAGTGGGATTAAGATCTGGGCTTTGACACTGCCGTTCCAGGACTCACCATTTCTTAGTTTTCAGCCAGTCCTTGGTGGATTTACACTTTTGAGACATTGTCATGTTGCAGGGTCCAGTTCCGCTTTAGCTTTCATTTTCTTACAACTGGTCTTGCATGTTCTGCAAGCACCCTCTGATACACAGTATAATTCATGGTAGATCCTATGATGGCTAGGTCCTACCACAGCACAGAATCCCTAAACCATGACACTTCCACCTCCATGCTTCACAGTTGGTATGAGGTTCTATTCCTGGAATGCTGTATTTGGTTTGCACCAAAACATGTCCTCTGTTCTGGTGTCCAAATAATTCAGTTTTAGACTCATCAGTCCAAAAAATATTCCAGAAGTCCTGGTCTTGCACACCTCCTATGCAAGTTACACTCATGCAGTCTCTTTCTGATTGTAAAAGCATGCACTTTCATAATCAACAGTAGCAAGAGAATGCTGTAGGTCCAGTGAATACATTTTAGGGTTTTTGGAGACTTCTTATAGCAACTTGGAGTCTGCAGTCAAGGTGAACTTGGATAGCCAGACCTGGGTATGTTGGCAGTTGTTTTGAAAGTCTTCCATTTGTAGATTATTTTCCAGACAGTGGAACTTTTGATTTCAAATTCTTTTAAGATATTTTTAAATCTCTTACCAGAATTACATGACTACTATCTTCTTTCTGAAGGCTTCAGACAGCTCTTTCAATTTTACCATGGTGTTCATTCTTATTTCAACAGGCAAGAGCACACCAAACTAAATGTCTGAGATTTAAATAGGGCAAGCCTTCAGTAATGATGTTCTAATCACGTGCACCTGATGTGATACACAAGTGTGTGATTTGAGCCATTTTAAGTGGGAATAAATGTGAGGGTGTCCTGATTTATTCTTCACCAGAAATTGCATTTTTGTAGAATTACATTTTACAGACGTCTTTTTAAATTTGAAATGTCATTTTTAATTGTTTAGTTATATTACTTGAATCTCCCAGTATTGTTATGATTGAGATTAAATATTCATTTAATATTCATGTCCAAGAATGTTACAAAAACACACAAGCTTTCATAGGGTGTTCTTATTTTTCACATGACTATAACTGTCTTTGGGGTCATAGAAACACCAAATCTGCCCTTTAAGGTCAATGAGAATGAAATGGGTGGATCTGGTGTCTCTGTAAATAATAATGCATTTTATTTATATACAGTTGTGCAACCGTGTAACAAGACAAAATGCAGCATATGAATCAGGGTTTGGGCTAGGCCCCTTACTTCCAATCTTAATGCTTCAGTATAACAAGACATTTTGGACAGCGCCATGCTATCAACTTCACGGACACAGTTTAGGGAAAAACCTTTTCTATTGCTGCATAATTGTGCCCCAGTGCACAATGCAAGCTCCATAAAGACTTTTTTTGATAAGTTCGATGTGGAAGAACTTGACCGGCCCATGCAGAACCCTGACCTCAACTCCATCCAACACCTTTGGGGTGAACTGGAGCAGAGATTTGGAGCCAGGCCTTCTCAGCCAACATCAGTGCCTGACCTCATAAATGCTGAATGAATGGGCACAAAATCCCAGGAAACACTCCAAAAGCTTGTGGAAAGCCTTCCAAGAAGAGTGGTAGCTGTTACAGGCCGACTCTATATTAAAGTCCATGTATCTGAATGCAATGTCATTAAAGTCCCTGTTGGTGTAATGGTCAGGCGTCCCAATACTTTTGTCCATGTATGTTCTGTTGGTGAATTTCTCGCCACTCCCTCTGAGGGGCGACTGACTGAGGTGTTTTACTCCCAACCAGAAGACGAGGAAGTTCAATAACACACAGTGGAGACCCGTTACATCTTGTTTATAAAAATTAACAGCAAAGCAGAACTGCCACTGTATCGGTGAGTAATTATAGTATTTAGGGTTATTTTATTATGTAAAATTCGATGTCTAATGTGCCTTTGCGTGTTTTTTGCGCCTGATTTCCGGGTGACGTGTTTTTGCACACGGGCCGAAAACAAAGCCACAAAAGGCGCTTTAATTCGACCGTGCGGATCCTCGGCTGGCTGGTAAGCAGCTGGTGATCACAACATGTCAGCTCAGTTTCACACGTGTTTATGTGTTTTTGTGGAAAAACGTGCCTCGCCGGATCCCTCCGTGCAGGCCGCGGGGCGAGACCCGGGCACGCCACGCTACTTTGTTCTCGTTTCACATCTTGTAACTTTGTGTAGAGCTGGAGAGCATATTTAATCAGTGTACAATTTAATAATGTATTCCTGTGTGCATATATTGTGGGTGATCCACTGTTGTCACTGCTGCTTACGTTGTTCTGAGATGATACGTAACTTAGAGATACTTAACATATGGTGGATATGATTCAACGCTATATGGACAAAAGTATTGGGACGCCTGACTATTCTACCAACAGGCACTTTTATTGCATTCGAATATTGTGGACTTGGTCGCCCATTTGCAGCTAAAACGGCTTTACACAAGATTTTGGGGTGTTTCTGTGGGAATTTTTGCCAATTCATTCTGTAGAGTATTAATGAGGTAAGGCACTGATGTTGGACAAGATGGCCTGGCTCACAATCTCCATTACAGTTAATCCCGAAGGTGTTGGATGGTGTTGCGGTCAAGGCTTGGTATGCTGAAGCATTAAGATTACGATTCACTGGAAGTTAGGGGACACCTGAATTCAGTAAGATATGTTTCCCTGGACTTTTGTCCGTATGGCGTAGCTGATTGTTTTCTATTTGTTTTCAATATAAAACTAATACATATTGTTCCAGAATAGATTCAGCTGTAACATTTAAAGCTCTACAAGAGCCTAGTCAAGAAATGCTGCACTGTGAAGTGCGTGTCTAAAGATGTTGCAGATGTGTGTCTGAGCGGTGGCTCACATGCTGTCCGTTTACTTAAGGACAGTTGGTTTATTTTTTAGTTCTTTTCGAATTTTAGTACATGGTACTTCTGACCTTTTATGTAGTTAGGATTTTTTTTGTCATTGACTTTTAGTCTTTTGTGTTTAATTTATTCTGTTCGCTTTGTGACACCATCCCACTTTTAAGCTTTACAATGTCATTTTTTATTTAAAAAAGAAAAGCGTATCACCTGATATGTTAACATATGGTACATTTAATTACCGTAACTAACTTTTGCTGATTTAATACCTTTCAAGGTTTTTTCCCCAGATTTTACTTGAGTCAGATGTGAACTTGCAGAAACCTTGCTCTGACTTTCCAGTTTCTGTTCTCACCCAGTCATGCTGACTACTGCTACTGCTTCTTTTTTTGTGTATGCCATATTCCAGGCCAGAAATACTCTTTATTATTTATTAATGTATAAATATGGAGAGATTTAATATTCAGAAGTAAAACTGACCGGGAAGTGGCAAAAGGAAATGTCTGCTTTTGTTACAGGTATACATTTTTTGATGCATAAGGTTAGCTATTTGTGCCATATTATATATAATTGTTCTTTATATATTTTCTTTTTCACAGGTGACGATGTTCACTGCCTGGGCACGCCTCCTGACAGTGACATCACTGGTGCTGTTCTGGGCATGCTCAGTGGAAGCTGGGGACTGTGGCACTGTGGCCATGGTGACAGACAGTCGTCTTGCAGAGCAGACGCAGCAGCGGCACTTGCATGCACTCTTCCTGAAGTATGGGCAAAATGGCACCATATCATTGGCTGGTCTTCAGAAGCTGCTTGAGGGGGTGGGGCTAGACCGCATCCGAAAAGTTATGGTACAGCACCACGGAAATGAACGTAACCACACACACTTACATGCGCATGCGCATGCACACAAACATGCCACACAGACACAATCTGTTGCCAGCAAGAAGGAAAATGGTGGCTCTCCTGTTGAAAAGAGTGACTCCACCCCCAATGTGCATCCTGACTCTGTTTCTGAGAAGAAGAGCCAATCAGATGCGCATCATAATCTATACATGAAGAGAGCTCCTGACTCTACTGCACTTCTGACCACACCCTCTTATGCCACCAAGTCCCGCAGAGCCAATCGCAGCACAAACTACGACCTCATGCAGGATGCTGACTCCCCTCAAGCCAATACAACACTCTCTAACCAGACTGAGAAGATGACCTCACAGCACCTGGATGACCATGACCATGACCATGACCATGACCATGAACATGATGATCATGATCATGAGCATGAGCATGAGCATGAGCATGAGCATGGCCAGATAAGCCTTAACTACAGTCAAGAGGTACACATAGCCACTCTCTCACACACATCTGAAATGCACCAAATTACACATGGGTTGGTTAGAAATTGGGCAGGGATACCAGTGCTCTGTTACATTTCATGTTTGCCTTTAGTCTGTCACAGCATGAAGCATAGATCCATCAAACATATTTGTGATAAAATTTGTGTACAAATGTTCGTGCAATACTTAGGCTGCATCCAATAATAATTTAATACACGTACACACACACAAACAAACATACAATTGCTAAAAATCACTATTGTATTGCTCTTCTGCTATTATTGGAAGCAGCCTAAAGATTGTGTGCACCTTTGTATAGATAATGTGTACAGTGCAACACTGTTGTAATGCTTTAAGGACAAAAAACATGATCTCATGTTGAATTCTCTGGTTTGGTGGACGCCAACATAAAATGAACTTCTGTTCTCTTGGAAGTGGACTTGCAATTTTTAATCAGCCACAATTATGTAGTTTGTTGACCAACCAAGTGTGGATGTTTGAGTGGACTCCAGTGCTCCTATGTGTGCATTCTGAAATATAATGTATTCATTTGGATACACCCATCATTATGGTGTTTCTCATTACGAGACAGCTTTTTTTTGTCTTTGTGAGTTATCCTTTGGAATACAAAGAAAAACAAACAGGTGGCATTTCATGCAGTGAGTAGAGTTCCTGGTTGGAACAATTTTAAGGGAATACTCCTGCTTTTTCCTGCTTAATGTTTGTCTCCTGCATCTGTAGTATACTGTCACTTCAGCACTTGCCCAGTGGCTTTTGTTTTAAATGTAATTTGAGCAAACAAGTTCTCTAAGTAAACAGAAACACATCCCAAATTCAGTGGTAGCTGATTTTAGGGTACAGATGCAGGGAATAGAGATTAGGTAAAAAAAAATGACAGTTAGATTAATACCTTAACCCTTAATATATGTGGGTCAGTACCTTTTTTCCAAACTAGCATTCTCATAGTAGCACAAAATAGTTAATGTTAGTTACTGACTTATTAGTTTTAACTAGTGCTGGGCACGTTGATGTTTTATCGCGTTAACGCATTATTTACTCAATGCCGAGAATTAATTTATTGTGTGTTAATGCAGCTTTTTAAATTACTCTTATTTTTTCATTTTTGAATGAACACAAAAAGTTCATTTTTCTGTGCTTGACCGCTTCACCTCAGTTTAGCAGTGACACTTGCTACTGAACATACTGACTGCTTCTGCTGCTCCCTGATAAAAGAAAAATGTTTCTGCTTGTACCCGTTCAGAAATTAAAAACCAGATTTATAAATGTGAACTTGTTGCTCGAAAGGTGCCTGATATACTGTTATGATCATGGCTCTGGATCATGTGGCTCTGGACGCTGGTGTTTTGACGATTCTATAAAATTCTACTGTAGCTCAAATCGACATCAGAGTCAGCCGATTCATGCTACCCTGCTGAAAAATGCTCCCTTTAAGTTTATGCAGTTCATTTATAACACTGATGATGAGTAATGATGAGAAATAGACAAATAATATGCATAATCAGATAAAAATATATTGTATTTTAAATACTTACTTATAAGCAGTGTATCGATTCATGCTGCCTTGTTGAAAACTGCTACTTTGAAGCTTATTCAGTTTATACAATCAGTTTATAACACTGATAATTATGAGAAATGGGTTAATAATATGCTCTATGGCTATTTTTCTATAACAAACTACATAAAACGTGAATGCCCTGTAGTGGCAAATACCTTTGGTTTTATATTTGGTTTGATTACATTAATGTTTAAGTTTAGAATTACAAGAAATATTTGAACTGCAGCTGTGTAACTGTTAAAGGGAACATTGCTGTTAAAAAGCTCCTTATTTGTTTAAAGTGTTTGCAAACCAAATGTTATTGTACTTTTGTTCATATAGCAGTACTTTTAAAATGAAAGTGCACAATACACTACTTTTGAATTCATTATTGAATTTTGCGAAAAACAATGCAATTAATCGCATAAAATTATGTGATTAATCACGATTAAAAAATTTAAGCGTTGACCAGCATTAGTTTTAACATGAACTGAATAATAAGCTTGTCATTCAAAGGCTTAATTCAAGTGCAAAAGCTTCAGTGCCATCACATAACTGCTAGATGTCTGTTCCCTTTCATTAACTAAAATCTCTTCATTTCTCTTTCTTTCTCAGTGCCAGAATGCCACTACTATTTTGCAATCTCATGGCATGTCCCGGGAAGTTATTCTCTCGGTACAAGACTTTAGCTACCTTTGCCCAGCTCTTCTTGCGCAGATTGATTCCAAGTCCTGTCTTCTGCATGCTGAGAACCAATCAGGTAAGTACATGCTTCAAATAACGTATATATAGACCCTTTAATTTAGGGCTGCACAAAAAATCTATTTAAAATTGTCATCTTGAATCATCTCAATGTGATTAGAGTTAAAAACATAGGTCCAGGGGTCACTACTGTGATAGTGCTGCCATAAACAACTTTTTTGGTGAGAGTATGGTGAAGTGAACTGGATTGTTGTCTTGAAATGGTAAACACAAAACCTCTGTTTACAGTGAACTGTGTACCACACAGCTCACACATTGAAATTCTATACTGCCAGCACTCTAGTAAGTGTGATTGCATCAAGTTTTCTTTTTGTTATTCTTTTTATAGCTGAATTTGGCACCTCATCTACTACTACAGTTTTTGAAATATGGGCATGGTTCCAATGTCAGAAATTCCTTTAATATTGCCTTCAGTGTGCGTGTACACAGCTTATCGATCAGATGATCAGGGGCCAAGTAATCATTTAAGAAATCGATTTTTGTGGTCATTTCCTCTGTGTTATAAACGGGGGAGATAGAAGATGGTTGAGTCGCCTATAAAATGTATTTGACAACAGGATTATGGAAACCAGATTAAGACAAAAAGTGGAAAAAAAAACAAATGCAGAGTAAAGCAACGCAGAGCAAAACACACAGCAGACTTGGTTCAGTTATATAAAAAAGTGTTTTGCTGTTTGTTGTGGTTTAATTAAAAATAATTAGCCCATTGTGTCAAAAATAGAAAGGGTGTCCTTCAAACACGGCATGTTTCATCGTAGCATGACTGTCGTGGCTTGTGTGGTTAATCATTGCGTACCACCATCTGAATATGAGCCACTGTATCAGCACTACTGTCAGGTACTGATAAAACACACACACACACACACTCTGTGTTGTTTCTTTGTAATACTGTATCTAGGCTGCCACGTAATTTAGAGCACAGGGCGAGCAGTTGGTTTCTCTCTCTGGTCTGTTACAGATTTTTAAATTGGTGATTTAAACAAATTAAATAAAACATGTTATTTTATAAATTAGTTAGTTTTTAATAGCTATTTGTGTTGATATCTTGGCTCCTATTTATAAATGTTGCTTGTTTTGTTAAGAAACAGTTTCGTTTTATAGTTGTTCTTTAAATTGGTATGGTGATTGATAATAAGAATGGTGACTCAAATTTAATTAAGAATCGCACAACTTTACTGTCCTGTGCTCAGTAATGATTTAATGTGTGTCCCTTTTTAGATTATCATAATCATCGGCACAATCATCACCATCACCATCATAATCATGATCACACCAGTGACAAAGCTTTGAAGAGTTCCCCGATCCAAATAGGTAAGTCTGAAGTGTATACAGTGGGGGAAATAATTATTTGTGCCCTTGCTGAATTTGTAAGTTTGCTGACTTACAAAAATGTTTATGCAGAGAGACAGAATACCAACCAAAAATCAAGAAAATACATGTTACATAAAAATTATGAATTTATTTGCATTTCACTAAGTGAAATTAGTATTTGATACCCAAGCAAAACATGACTTGGTACTGGGTGGAGAAACCCTTGTTGGCAAGCACAGCAGTTTGACGATTCTTATAGTCGGTCACCAGGTGTGCACACATCTGAGGAGGGATTTTGGCCCACTCCTCTTTACAGAAACTCTCTAAATCCTTTAGATTTCTTTGCTGCTGATTGACAACTCCAGGCTTCAGCTCCCTCCACAGATTTTCTATAGGATTGAGGTCTGGAGACTGGCTAGGCCACTTCATGACCTTAATGTGCTTCTTCTTTAGCCACTCCTTTGCTACCTTGGCAGTATATTTTGGGTCACTGTCATGTTGGAAAACCCATCCACAACCCATCTTTAGTGTTCAGGAGGGAAGGAGGTTATTGTCCAAGATTTTACGGTACATGGCCCCATCAATTTGCCCCTCGATGTGGTGAAGTCATCCTGTACCCTTAGAAGAAAAACATCCCCAAGCACAATGTTTCCACCTCCATGCCTGCCTGTGGGGATGGTGTTCTTTGGGTCATACTCAGAATTTGTCATCCTCCTGACTTGGCAGGTCGAGTTGATGCCAAAGAGCTCGATTTTGGCCTTCTCTGAGTCATTTAGATGTTCACTGGCAAACTTAAGATTGGCTGTACATGTGTCTTCTTGAGCAGGGGGACCTTGAGGGCACTGCAGGATTTCAGTCCATTGTAATGTAATGTGTTACCGATGGTGTTCTTACATTATTAACAAGCTCCTCCCGTGTAGTTTCTGGGCTGATCCCTTACCTTTCTCATGATCATTCTCATCCCATGAGGAAAGATACTGCATGGAGCTCCAGGCTGAGGGCAATTTATTCGCACCAACAGTTGTCACCTTCTCACCAAGCTTCTTGCTGATGGTCTTGTAACCCATTCCAGTCTTGTTCAGGTCTACAATCTTGTCCCTGAAGTCCTTCGACAGCTCTTTGGTCTTGCCCATGGTGGTGGAGAGGTTGGAATGGAAGAAACTGATTCTGTGGACAGGTGTGCTTTA
>JBBJLS010116890.1:0-18161 GCA_037577275.1 Bryconaethiops microstoma
TATATATATATACATACATATATAGTTTCCTTTGTTTTCTTCTTGTTTAATATAACTAGGGTTAGCTTGGTCCAGTGGCCAAACCCATCATTAAACTCAGGTGTGGTGAGAAAACCTAGAAATCTCTTTATATCATTGTTCTCACTATCATAAACTCACAATTTATGGACATCTTTGAGGACTTCGAGTCAAGAACAAAGAATATTCTGACAGCTCACTGAAAAGTTGGATTAATAATGATAGTCCTCTGCAACCTTTAAATCAATAAACGAAGTTACATTTATAAGCAATAATTACCTTGAATGTTAATTTATGAGCAATACTTTGCATGTTTGGTTTAGAACAGTGGTTTTCAAATTGTAGGCCACAAGAGGATGCCATGAAAGAAAATTCGGATGTTGAAATTAAACTATTTACTTTGTATCTTAAAATGATGGATGGTATACATTATTAATATTGAATGCATGTGTCAACCTATCACAATTTGTGGCCAATCAGTGCCCACTTCCTGTATCATTAAACACATGAGATTCACTTCATGGTCTTATTAGAAAGACCATCATGGATTGAATTCAGAGTGTTTGGCGAGAGAAAACATTAATATCAGCAGGGCAGCAGCACGGAATCATGTTAAGCTGATAGGCAACAATTTCATAAACGAGATGTGTGAGTGTGAGGAAGTTCAAAGAACCTCCATTTCATGTAAAGATACCGATGAAAGATCACAAATCTCTATTTTGTAAAAGTGCAGAACTGGGGGCTGGATCTGTCGCAGGTCCTTGAAATATGTTTGCTGAAAGCAAAGCCATAATGGATGTTTAGTTAAATGGCAGCTGGCACCCTAGAGATCTAAAGTAAAACAGAAGCCCAAAGCTGTTTGGAAATGGATACACCACTCCTCTATCAGTTCCCTAATTTTGCCCCGGTCAAACCATGGTGTCAGCTTTGTTGAGACTCATAAAAGTACAACTAAAAGAACTCCTTATTTCATGTTTAAACAGTGCTGGTTGCTTGTATTAAGTATCATCAAAAATTTCACTGGGGTTTGAGGTTTTGTCTCATCTTTCAGCAGCACTTGTTGTGAATTCTTATGTAAGAACTTGGCAAGTTATGAATGACACAACAAAATCTGAACATGAATCCAAGCATTTTTCACCCAATCTGATGTAAGAGCAGACAACTACTAAAAAAAAAAATCATCTGTTCGAACTGGTAACTTATTGCGAGCTCGGACGGTTTTAATGGCGTGATTCACAGGACACTTCAAAGTAGATCAGTTATTTTACCTTTGATCTTCTATCTCAGACTTTACAGCTCCATCGTTTGAATGTGACGCCAAACATATAGCACCAGTGTATTGCTCATTCATAGGCTTGTGCTCTAATGCTAACACTTCAAACGGCAATATCGGTTCAGCGTACTCTCAGAGGTGCTGAGCCAATTGGATCATCACAAAATAAGAGAGCAAGTAAGCACCCACTGACTCTGTATAGACAATGAACCTAAATGACACGGCTGGCTAGTCATGTTTATGTATCCAGTGCAGGCAGAGCGTTTTAAACTGCATGCAGGTGAGTTTGGCAGTGGTTGCTGGAATGAGAAAAAAAGAAGCCCACCCTGCATGCTGTGAACCTGTTGGCCACTTGGTTTGGTCTGAAGGTAAAGGTAACACAGGGGTAGTGCAGTCTACTAACCAGTACTATATCTCTTCAACTAACCAGAAACACATTTACTGCATTTAGCAGACGCTTTTATCCAAAGCGACTTCCATTGCCTAACCACAGGGAACAGTCTTCCGGGAGCAACTTGGAGTTAAGGGTCTTGCTCAGGGACCCAGTGGTGGTGTGCTGAAGGTAGAATTCAAACCCATGACCTCTTGGTCCAAAATATCCTATTCACTAGGCCACCACCAACCCCAACGCTTCAACTACAAGAACTACCAGTGTATGAATCTATGAGGTGGCCGGTGGCCTAGAGGTTAGGGAGATGCCCATGCGCTCAGAAGGATGTGGGTTTGAATCCCGGGACTGCTGGGGCACCACTGAGGTGCTCCTGAGCAAGGTACTGTTCCCTGGGTGAACAGTAGAGGAAGAATTTCATGCTATTCACATTGTGTACTGTGGCGTGTTCATGTGTGACAAATGGTCAATTTACACCACTTCTACTTTGCTTTATCACAACAAAACATTCACCTTCCAATTGGAACACAGGGTATAAAAAGAAGGGAAAAAAAACTGAAAATAGGAGGTGTTCAGTTCAGGTGTCCCAGCTGTATAAGAGGGAGTGCCTTAGACAGCGATCAAACTCCTAGAGCACAGCAGACTAAGCTTTCTAATATCATCCTGACTCAGGTAAGCAGTCTACATTACACTCTCACATCAGATTTCATTGTGCTTTCTGTTTCTAGCTGATAAAGCATTTCAGAAACAATGATATAAGATATAAGTGTTATTTGAATAAAGAATATTTTTGCTTGAGTGAATTAGCACCATGAAATATGCTTAAGTTAATAAGAAGATCTACTGCTTTGCTCAGTATAGGTCATGCTGATGTGTGTGTGTGTGTGTGTGTGTGTGTGTGTGTGTGTGTGTGTGTGTGAGTGAATCAGTCATCTGTCAGTGTTAATATATAGATTAGTAATAGATAAAGCACTTTTTGACAATGTCTTTGTTTTTCAATGCGTTTGTTGAAAGGGAATGCTCCTTCCCTTCCCTACTTCTTAGCTTTTCTGTTCATACATTGTAAGATGATCATTTGTCCAAGGGTCAAGGCTTGAGATGTAAGGAAGGATGTATGTTGATAAGCTTTATGGGCACATTAAAGGAGCTTGGAGTTTGACACTAACACAGTCCACTTCTGAAACCTTCCTGTGTTATCCTACAGCGACGCACTGACACGTCCAGCCATGCGATTCAATGCGGTTTTCTTCCTCCTGTTCCTGGGGTTTCTCTACCTCAGCTTGGCACAAGGTAATTCAACACTTCATTTATCAAAAGTATCATTTATGCATTTACCATGTATCAAACAAAGTTTAACTGCTCCTTATCCACTGTCAAATATTTGCAACCTGTCAAAGGACGTGTTCAAAAGTTTATGCACGTCTGGTCAAATGACAGCCTTGCTGTTTATTCACTGGATTTAATACATTGGGGAAAAAACACTGTGCCAAAGTTATGACCCAATTTATATTTTGTGAGGTTTTTTTCCCAATATGCTAAACTCAACTCAACTTTTGCATTTGACTGTGTCTTGCTCAATAATGCTTCCATAAAAGTTCAACAAAGGACAGATATCTTGTAGTCAGTGCTGTTAGTCTGTTCTGTTAGCAAATATCAGTAGATAATGCATTTGCTTTTAGCTCGAATGTCACTCTCTTGATTCTAAGAAAGTTCTGAACATCAGTCAACAGCTGGAGTGGACTGTACAGGACATGTCCACATGTTTGTAAATCAAGCAGTCTGACTCACTTTGATAGAAAGCACCTGTTAAGAGTTGTGAGCCAAAGTCTTGTTGTTCGTTATACTTGATGCGTGACTGCACGGCAGCTTGGGAACAACAAAAGCACGGCCGCTCTTTGTTACCTTTTCAGGAAACACTGATTAGAAAGAAACAATGAAACAAAAGTATCGCTATATTGAAAAAGTGGGAATGTATTTTTTGCTCCTGATTGCATGCATCAAAAGCATTTATGAGCCAGCGGTGGCCACACTTTTTGCCAACAAAAATGGCAAAAAAAATGTCTTAGAGAATGAATGGGGCTCATCTTTCAGATCGTCCTGCTTGGACACGCTTCGTCTGAAACCCGCCAAAGATCTACACATTTTTGAAGCAATTCAAAAGAATACAGTTTCAGGAGACGAACTTTCAGTCTCCATACAGTGACCAAACGTAGTGAAACTTTACACGAGACCAGCCCCTCATTCCAAGCCCTGCACTCGTCTTTTCTTTGTTTTCATGCATCCCTTTCTGCTCAGTGCACTTCCATTAAATTTTTTGGCCACCTTTAAATAAAAGGAGCTCTGCTCATGAATACTTCACCATTCATCCACGAAGCTTCATATGGCACTGAAGACAGAGGCTCACATGTTTGAATCAGGATTGTCTTGTGTTGTGTTTCTTGCTCTAGGTTCATATGAGGACTGCTGCTTGCGCTATGTAAGCAGTTTGAAACAGCAAATCCAGAAAAGAGTGTCCCACTATAGAAGGCAGGTGCTGGATGGAAGCTGTAACATTCCCGCCATAGTGTAAGTACCATGAAACATCTGATTTCAGCATGAAGACACAAATTCAACTGCAAATTCAACTGCGAAAGACAAAAAAATCATGTTTTATTCTATTAACAATTTAGTAATTCTAATATTTCAGTCAGTGAAGTTTAATCAACCGTATATCATTATGCATCTTTTTGACATCCCTAATGGACACACATAACACCCTCTCGGCACTATAACAAGTTTTAATATGCATGTATCTTATATTTTTCTTGATTTGTGTTTCTTCCATTTCCTCCATCCTCATCTGTGAGTTTTAAATAACCAAAAACAGCCATAATTCATTCTCACGTGACCATTTTCCAACCTCTCTTTATCTCTTAGAATTAAACAAGCCGTTTGTGTTGCTGTGCCTTAAAGACCAACATATTTATGCAAATGACCTCAGACCATATTGGCTACCGTGTACCATGCTTCGTTAAAAAGGTTTAAACATTTTTCGTACCTTTAGAGTGAATGGGAGAATTCAGGCACCCGGAGACTAGGGACTCACTCTGGGCGGGGTGCCAGCCCACCATAGTGAATAGGGAGAGTGACAGTGTTGATTTACTACACCAAACTTCTTTTTTTTAAGAGAGGACAATTTGGTTTTTCAGGATATGGAACTTCTAAGATTCAAACTGAGTGTACATGGACTGATTACAAATATATGTGAGAGGGTTGTACTGAATAAGGCTAGAATGCGGTCAGTTGTACTATACAAGTGGTCTTTCATTCGTTCTCCTCAGGTTTACACTGAGGCGAGGCAAAGTTGTCTGTGCTAACCCCAAAGAACAATGGGTGCAGAAACTGGTACAGAAGATTGACAGTCGCACGCAGAAGAAGAGTTTGCATAAACTCTTTGCAAGAAAGGTAATATGATTTATGGTGATACTAAAATTAGTTGAAGTTCGGCTACCTCTCTACCCTCTATCATAAATTAAGGTTCCTTCATGGTTCCTGTCTCAGACAAACAGTTTGATCAAGAAACTTCAATTGGTATGGAACCTTACAGGGAACTTCTTTAAACTTAACAATGAAACATCTGATTTATTTATTGAGACCGAAGACTCATTTCAAGTTAGTCACCATATTCTTTGAAGACTTGGTCAGCTTTTACACTAGCTAGCTAGCATACCTGCTATACAAACTACAGAAAAGCCAATTGTTTCAAGTTAACAATTGGCTTGCCCACTGGCCTTAACACTGTTTTTCTAATGTATAAGGCTCATTATTTGACTATGTGTTGATGCAGGTTTACATTTTGTACAATTCCATGCCTACAACAAAGAACATCGAACTAAAAATCACTACTCGAGACTCGACTCAAATTCTCTATAGCTAATGCCAAGTCCAATATAGATGTAGAAGACAGCAATGTGATGGGATCATAGTAAAATATACTGTTTTATTTGTTAGGAAATGAGTAATATGTTGTCATAATGAAGCAAAACCAAATGATCCCTTTTTGCTTTGTTTCTTTGCAGCATTCCAGAAGCTAAACACTTGGCACTAAGAACCTGCTAGGTAGTCGCCAGCGTCCACTTATATTTCTGCGTTGAGTGCTAAGGTCGCACCCACTGTATTGGACTGCACTTTCAGTGTTAATGGACTTTCAAGCACTGCCTGTATTTTGCCCAGAGCATAAGCTGCTAATGACACTCCACACTTTTCCTACATACTGCCACCGCCCAGGAGCACAAATCTTTGTGTGGAGTAAACGCTGCATGTCTATTTTGTGAAAAAAACACGTCTATAAACATTCCCCTTTTTACGACTAGCAGCTTCGCAGCAGCTAATAACTCTATAATCCAAACGTGGGTGGAACTGTTTTCACACTCCAATCAAATAATGCCTCTGTTTCCTTATGAGATGACCTTTAAGAACAGTGTGTATCTCACTGAGATTAACCTTTGAGGTGTGCATATAATGTGTATATTGCCTCCTTTTGATGTCCATTTCACGCCATTTAATTGATTTGAATGTTTCTTTAGCAATCCACAACAGTACACTTCATTTCGAAACTTATATTTTAAAGTAGCTATTTATCTTGAATACATTTTGTGATTTGTATAACTTTTGTACGTTTTAACTTTCACTTTAGCAGCTTGAGTATTATAAAAGTCACTCTATTGGCTTTATTACAACAATACGCCTGTAAATGATTAGCTACTGCACACCTGAGTCACTTGGAATTTGTTTTGGGAGTTTCCTTTCATGTTATAATCACTTCTTTTTCAGATAAAGTATTTTTAAAGTACCAGTCAATGTTTGTGTTTGTACATTACAAATAAAAAGTCTGAGTTCCCTCTTCAAGAGAAAAAAATTTGTTTGAAAAGTCAAATGCAACAGTTCTGAACATACAGGATGAGCACTTTGTCAGTGAAGACATCACTACACTTAATAAGTAAATTGCAGTAAGTGAAAAAGAGATGCCATAGAAAAACTGTAGTTCCATGAAAAGAAAACAGAAATGTGGGTGAGAAGAAGGATTCATTACAGATACAATTGGTTCCAATTGGTTTTGGTTATTATATATATATATTTGGTTATTATGTATATATATATACATATATATATATATATATATACTGTATATTAGGGCTGGGCACATGAAGGCGTTGTTATTGCGTTAACGCATTATTTTCTTAACGGCAACAAATATTTTACTGCACATCCTTGTTTTTCTCGACATGTTTTTCTACAAAAATGAGATCAAATGTGAATGCCCTGCAGTGGCAAATAGGTTAGGTTTGATAACGTTACTGTTTAAGTTGAGATTTACAAGAAATATTTAAACTGCAGCTCCTTATTTGTTTAGTGTTAGCAAAACAAATGTTATTGCACTTTTGTTCATATAGCAGTACTTTAAAAATAAAAGTGCGCAATACTCTACTTTTGAATTAATTATTTAATTTTACGTATAACAGTGCGATTTGATTTGATTAATCGCAACTAAAATGCTAATAGTTGGCCAGAATTTATATATATCTTTCATCTTCAAACACTGTCTCTAAATAAATCAAATCCACCTTGTATTGAAAAAAAGACAGTTTCTACGGATAAAATTACTTTAAAAAAGTACAAAATCTAGA
Source organism: Bryconaethiops microstoma (assembly GCA_037577275.1). NCBI lineage: Eukaryota > Metazoa > Chordata > Actinopteri > Characiformes > Alestidae > Bryconaethiops > Bryconaethiops microstoma. Next base: position 7,346 of record JBBJLS010116890.1, read on the forward strand.
AATTTTCTGAATCATCCTAAAATACTCTTACAAAATCTCAAAATGAGAATTATTACATATATTCGTTTGTTTATATTTAGCTCAAAGTTCTTGGACAATGCCTAAACTGTAACAGGACCCTTTCCAAATAGCCTAGCAAGTGAACAATTCTAGCAAGTAAATTATCACCAACATAATGAAAGTGAAGCAAGAAGTGTGTGTAACGTATGTATGTGTGCCAGCAACCCTGTAATCATGATGACTTTTGATCTAAAAAGCATCAACTGAATATTACAGTTCCGTTATTCGATTTTCTTACTACACCACTGCTCTTACCACAACTTTGTATCTGGCTTTGAAAAAATATGAGTTACGGTCTGCCCTGGGAGTAACATGTCCTTTGCAAGCACTAGTCAGTTTTGAGAACATGAGAATGGAATAAGGGTACAGATTATTATAGGCACCAAATATTAGGCCAGTATCATTCTGGATTCATAAGGCAATGGTTTATAACTATTTCCATGATAATGGTAAGTTGTGTGATAATGACAAATTATATATCAGCAGTGGATATTTTGTCTGACCACCGGGGAGTCAAAGCTTTTTGAGTGGAAAACTAGGTCACAATGTTAGAAAATACAGTTAGAAAATAATCACAAAAGGTGCGAGGGACAATCCCCATCCCCCCTTGTTTTGGACCAGTGTTATATATCATTGACCAGGAGTGTCCAACTCTGGTCTTTGAGGGCCGTGGTCCAACACGTTTTGGTGATTTCCCTGCTCAGAAACACCTGGTTCACCTCGCCAGTTAATTGTCAGGTTTAGTGAATGTGTTTGATGAGAACCATCATCAAACTGTGCTGGACCGGAGTTGGACACCTCTGCCATAGACCATGGTTTAAAGTACAGTAGAACCCAATACCCCCCAATCAAGGCCCAGACCCTCCCCCCCCCCAAAGAGATTAAAAGGCAGTTGGGGGGGGGGGGTTCCTAACATTTTTCTTTTGTTGTCAAAAAAGGTTGTACCCCCCCAATTATGGAGGGGTAATTCACACTCTGCCAGAGACACTAAGTTAATAATAATTAAACAGACCATCTCAAATAGCCACTTTTACACAAAGTCCACTAATACAGATCTGTAATGTCTGTAAGGTCAAATTTGGACAAAACTACATTTTTAAGATTACTGACTCAGTGTTATCTCTGTGACTGCCATTGTGTTCAGCATGCCCATGTGTATCACGAAGTGAACTGGCATAAACTTATATTGCAGTAAGCTTACTTTCACTTTCGCTGCAGTACAAAAGACTAACTGGTACATGAACTGTGCAATTTGCTTACGAGGACATGGAGCATCCATCAACTACAAAAACACTGAGTTAGACTGTCATTGCACTCAAGTGTGGTGTGTATATATGCACACACGACCTGCTTGCATCACAGGCACCAGCAGCACACAGGTTTGAGCACGCTGCCTGTCATCTCGGCCACTTCTTGGCTGTTTTCGTTTTCACGTTGGTGATAGCACCTTCAGACTTGGCTTCCTCAGTGATTGATTACTTCCAATCCATACAGTCACCTTGGGGACAAACATGAGGTTTTCTTCTCAAGAACTGCAAAAATGAGATGTATTACCTGAATTGTTCGTTGGTGACTGGGAAACATGAAGGAGGAGTGACTTGACTGCAATCAAACGACACACTCATTAGCTTGTTCAACTCTGTGGTCTTCCTGTGTTCACAGGTGCTTGAGAACTCCAGAGCACTAGAGCTGATGCTTGTAAGACGTAATGGGTTCAAATCTCTAACATACACCCCCAGGTCACTGTGCCCAAATACCAAGACACCTAGCTTGAGGAGAACCACATCTGTGGTCAGGGAGTGGTTGTTTTTGACTAAAGAACCAACTAAATATCACACTTACCTGGACTAATGCTCTCTTAGACTTTAAGCTGTGGCTGATAACAGCATTGCTATTTTTTCTTAAGACAACTAAAAGACAATCATATTTTACCAATGCACGTCCATACACCATCTACTTTTTGATGGACGTCCATCATCTACATCAAAAAATCTAATTTTACAAAATATAAACACAGTTCTTTTGCATAATAATGTGGACAATAACTCTAATTTGACACTAATATTCTATATCATCATGGGTTTCAAATCATTTTAGACTAAATCTAAAATGATGCCCAGAATGATTAGTAGAGTTGTAAATGATTCCACAATGTTGGAGAAAACCTGTCATGTCCCTATATGTTTTGTTATGTGGACTTCTATTATGAAGTGAGTGATGAAGTTTCTTGTTTTGTATCAGTCACAGCTGGGTTTTGTTAGTGTTGAGTGTTTGTTTATTGGTTGTGGGATTTGTGTTTCATGTATATAAAGGGTTTGTGTTCACGTTTAGGTTGTCGGTCCACTGTCACACTGGGTGTTTTCTTAATGTTACTGAGTTGCATGCAGGCCCTCGTGCCTCTTTTGTTTGGTTGAGTTTATAAATAAAACAATATGGATTTCTGCAACTGCGCCTCCTGCCTCTGGTTCACCCAAGCTGACGTGACAATGCCATTCAGAATGAAATATGAACAAAATTCATTCAGAATCATATTCAGTGGTGATCAGAGGACGACCATGTAAATAGAAAATACTATAAATAGATCATTATAATGTCTGTGGTCAGGAGTCCGGTGTTCTCCTCCAAGTGTGTTAAAATGTCCAACGAAATTGTGTCGGGGCAGTTTGAAGAAAATGATGTGGTGGTGGTTCTTCATGTGTCTCAGAGGATGTCTTTCCTCACCTTTCCCCTGCTAGCTTGGTAGCGCTGTGGGATAGGAGAAGGCCGAGCTGGTCTCTCTCACCTAAAATTGGAAAAAAATGGTTTAAAAAACTATAATTCCAATGTGTTGTTATTTCCTCTTTCACAAAAACTATATATTAAATAAAGCATCTAAACATATTGTCTGTTGTCTCAATCTGAATGCTTCTGTGATCTTCTCACAACAAGGACCATTTCCAGTGTAAAGTCTGGTGTAACCTCCAGCATGAAAAGCTCAGGTTGTGATGATCTTCTTGCTCCAATGCTTTGGGGGGTGTCCCTGTTCAAATCTGCAGGTCTGCTTCTCACGTGAAGTAGAAAGAATGTAAGCCTGACGTGTGTGACTCACTGTTTAAGCCATCGCCAAAAGCAAAGGAAAAAATGGGTCATGTTTCTAAAAGAAATAAATGAGCCTGCAGACAGTATTAAACCAAAATAATAACATCAGAAGCGATGTAGCTATAAGGCACATCAGCCAATCAAAATGACATTAAGTCAGCCTGCCATCCTTGCTTTCACCGGGCTATTAACTGTGTTTACTAATGGTTAAAAGTGACTTTGGTCAGTAGGAATGCTCCCAGGTTTTGGATGTGGAATTAGGTTACCTTTTCAAAGATGTTCTGCGTTTTAATGTTGAAACAGTTCAGAACATGTTGGAGGGTTGCTTTCACATGCTGGAATATTGTCTCATGTGCACTTTGCATCATAGAAAAAAAGTTTGCCTTGACTTTAAAAGTGTATGCTGATGTTTGATGAATGTCTCATAGATTGTTCTGTGCTTTGAATGTTCAAGCTGGCCCTTACACTCTCTTGTCAGAGCAAGTGTAGCATTCTTAAGAAAATTATAACTTTTTTAATGACAACCTTGGAACCACAGTATGCAAATTATTTATGGAAAACATTTTTAATGCCAATAAACTTGAAGCTATGCTTTACAATGATTTTACAGGTAAGGAGTGTTCTTAGACCTGGAGCATGGCTCTTAGATCTGCATGGCTGCATGGTCTTAGATCTGCATGGCTTCTCATTGCATATTGCTTTTAAACCATATCCCTTGCTGATGATTTTATTAACAATAATGAAAATAACTATGTTGTTATACTACACACTTCAGGCATTTGTATAATAGTGAGGAATGTAATGTTATGGTTCAGTTCATGGGTTCATAAGCCAACAGGGTTGGCCTTAGTCGTTAGAATACAACTCTGGAATAAAATAAGAGACACTGCAAAAATGTTCAGTTTCTCAGGTTTTATTTTTTTATGGGTGCAAGTATTGAACTGAACAGCTTTGCCTTAGTTTTTAAGAACGGCTAACAATATTTATCCTAATTTCCAAAAAAATATTGCGTTCTTTAAAGCATAATTTAAAAAGAAATTACGATACATCAAAATAAGAGAAATGATGCAGTGTTTACTGAACTTGAATAATTCAAAGAAACCAAATCTTGTTCACTCTTAAACAAAATGGCAATAATTACCATTGACGAACTTCTAGTAGTGTTTTGCCATCCAACTGGTCTCATTACAGCAGTGTTTTTATACTTTTCCTCATTAAATAAGATGTGATTCAGGTGATCACTAATCAGTACCTTATAAAGCAGAATGAGGCGCTTGTGTAGGAATTTAACAAACACTGGCATGGAATGGCTGTCATACTCATAGAGATGCTGAATTAAAAAGAAATAGCAGTGGCCTCTTATTTTTTTTCCGGAGCTGTATTTGAGTATTCATTTATAATTTTTGGTATTCAGGGCCGTTCTTAGGCATACGCGAATTACACATCCGCGTAGGGCCCCAACCATGAGGGAGGGCCCCGGCGTGGAATCCCATCAGCACCCCCCGACACCTCATCATGTTTTACTGTGGTAACATTAGCTAAAGACTGAACACAGCCAAACACCCCACCACTCAGAACTCACCTCTTTTCACCAAAAAAACAGAAGATGAGTATACTCATACTCATGAGTATGAGTCAGTATGTAAATACTGACACTGCAAACAGTGTTTAAACAAACATGGTGTATTGATACTGGGTTATTGATTAGAGCCGGTTGTTTGTGAACTTTGGTTCCAACAAAGCAGATGCATCAGATGTTTCGGATGAGTTACAACACCAGTAACAGCAATATTGAATTCAACTGAATTGAACTGAACTAATAGCTTTGGTTCTGGCCTTTAAGTGGCTACAATAAATGCATTAGTAATGTATTATGTGGATTATGGTACAAACGGTACCTTGTTCTTTCTCAAAAAGTCCCCAGGATTAAGCTCAGAATACACAAAAATAAAACATATGCACTTTCCTAAAACTTTCCTTATTGAAAACCTGCCTGGACAACGTGAGATCAATCAACAGTGTTGTAAGACAGAGCCTGAGGTTATGCCAAGTTTATACTACAAGATAATACAGCTTCAAGAGAAGTAAAGGAACACGCAGCCTCTTTGACTGACTAAGCACCCCAATCTGACAGAGCATAATAAATTTTCGTTGGAAGTGAAAGTAAATACCAAAGTAATAATGTGAAGCGGTTAAGTGAAGCATTGCTCCTGGGTGTAGCACACATTACTGATAGGTATGGTTGATTCATAGAGGTTTTATACTTGTTTTATGGATTTCATAAAATGATGATGAATCAAAAACAAACTGAAAGCACAGTGATTCCTGATGTGCAGGAGAACGCTTCTGGGGTGGCCATCACTCATAGTGAGGGTGGGAAGCTGTGCGGAGGCACGTATTACTCAATCACTCCATGATTTTACCACTGACACTGAACACACCTTATCAAAACACATCAACAAATTAATTTGTAGAACATACCCATTTGCAAATTATTATTTTTTTGGTTCTGTCCACAACTGTTGTGCCATTTGACTGAATACTGCAGCGTAATTTAATTCTCTTCAAATTGTTCAAATCAAGGGATTGGCATTAGAACGCTTGTTAGAATTTTTTTGTTGACGGGGATGGAGGGTAAACAACACAGGACATAAAATGCATTGGGAGGGAAGTACGGATGAAATGAAATAAAGTCCTTCATGACAAGGAGAATGAAAAAATACACAGTGTTTTCTGGCAAAAGCAAATGTTAAATTCCACCATTTTGCATCGCTCCGAGTTTAGAATTTTTTTCAGAAATTTCAGGGAGGTCTTGAAAACCCTCAGAATTCAATTACATATAATTCAATCTAATAAGCATCTGTTTTTTTTTAACACAGCAAAATACGGGCAGGTTCACAGATAAAAAGGAATTTCACATATGAAGTTCACTTCTTACTTTTTCTTAAAAATGAGAAGTTTATTAAACATATTTACTACATTGTTGTATTTCAGGCTACAAACAGGTGGTCAAAACTAATAGTTCACAAATACCTCAAATTATGTGTAATAAAACCTTTATATTTCAAATGTATTACCAATTTGTTCCATTAATTCTGCAGTTTAAGCATATTAAAAAGAAAAATACCACACAAACTGATATTTAATAAATAAATAAATAGATAAATGGGGACAAAAAACAACTAAACATCTTAGTAATCTCATTTTTAAAGTCTAAAAATGTCACAAAGACACATATAACGTGAAAAAGTATCCCATTCCACAGTAATTTCATATCAATGTATGGCATTGATGTAAAACTGCCTGACAATGTTCTAGGGCCGTGTGTGGAGTTGGTACGTGTATTAGGTTAAGCTGTATCATTTGAGTGTACAGTCCATATAAGTGAGCAAGTGTGGGCCTGATGTCAAAGTGACTCACCTAGAAAAACTAGGTCAGTAAGGAAGGTTATTTGGCAGTAATGACATTAGGATTAGTTTGGAAGAACTTACCAATGGCATTCTTTAACTGGCTTAATTTCACTGTAGTGTATTTGTCACCACCGTTCTTTTTTCTCCACGACACCTTGGCAGAATAACAAAATGGCAACACAAAATTGTGGCTAGGATAGCTTATAGTCAATTTTGCATCTTCATTTTTACAATTTTTTTTTCATTTTCATTTTTTTTTACAATTAACAACTATGTCCAAGTTTTGCTTCTTTAGTTTAGTGCTTGATGTTGTCAAACACTAGAAGTCAACAGTCACCCAAACAGCTCAAATCATTTCCACAAAAACGTCACAACAACTTCTCTCAAACCACATTCGTATCTTCATTAGTGTCATGCAGACTTGTGAATGTAGCTGATGATGGACTCTTGTTTCCTCTAGTTTATGACCGTTTGTGAATACAGGTCTGGTGTCGTCTGACACGGATGCCTGAAGCCGTGACGCTTGTTCCTTTTTATAATTAGCAGCAAGTCATACTGTGTCCTGAACTACATCCACAAGTCCGCACCACTTTACTGAATATCTGGAAGTGGTTCGATCTGCCAATAAGAATACATTACTACTGAGTCCAAGTGTTTGTTAGCCTTGCTGTTGCAGTTTCAAACTAAAAAAGCCACATTTTGATGCAAAAAAAAGTATGTCACTGAGAGACTGTATGTGAGGTAACTGGTAAAGATGTAAATCTGATTTTTCATAAACTAAAACAAAGGTAGATTTCCCGCAACACGTTTACAGGATGGAGCACACCGAAGAGTGGTCTTGTTTCCGGAAGGCCGTAGTTGGATGGGACCAGCGTCGCCAGGTGGGCTGGAAGTCTTTTGGGTACAGACTGGTGTACCCCACTGCTTCCACTGTCCTCCTCTTTTGGACACGGTGCAGCACAATACGGTACACTCCAGTTAAAGGGCTCCGGCCATCCAGCTGTGCGTTATTCATCAAGTGAGCCTCTGTGATGCCCAGCTCTTCCAGCATTACCTTGACAGCCTGCTCGTCTGAGCTGAGTGCTCGTGAATGGTCTGCAAGGTGCTCGGGGGTGGTCGGGGCAGCAGAATACGGCTGTGGATAATCAATGTCTTTAAGCCAGATGCTGGACATGACCTTGGTCAAAGGGGAGCGGTCAGCTGGCACCTGTCTCAGGAGGCCTTTGATGACGTTCTGACAGGGGTCAGGAACATATGAAGGAATAGCATAGCTCCCCTGAAGGATACTCAGTTTCAGCTTGCTCAGGCTGGCCTCGTTGAAGGGGAACGTGGCTGTGACCATGAAGAAAAGCAGCACGCCCAGAGCCCAGAGGTCTACGAAGGGTCCCACATAGCCCTTATCTTTGAAGAGCTCAGGCGCAGCATAAGGCGGAGATCCGCAGAAGGTGGTCAGAATCTGGTCAGGTTGACACTCGGTGCTAAAACCAAAGTCGCCCACCTTGATGATGTAGCTGTTAGTATAGAACACATTCTCTGCCTTCAAGTCTCGGTGGATGATGTTGCGGTCATGCTGAGTGTGGATAACAAAGAGACTTTTAGAAAAAAAAAGATAAGTCTTTATAAGTCAATCAGAGTTACTGGTATGTTTGCCTCTGCTTTGAGGAAGCTCTTCTTTTTAAAGGTAAAAATAACATGTTTTATTAAGCATGTAAAGTAGTTCAGTTATTCTTTGCCTTTAGTAATTGGTTGACTGTAACTCTAATTATGTATTAAATATATGTAAGCTCTTCCTGATAACTAGACCAACCATAGACTTTTACAACCTTAGACAGCAGTAAAAAGTGTCAAGATTTGTTTTGTTTGTAAATAAGTAGTTGATATTTCATGAGCTGGTGAGGAGAACACAGGTTCGGTTCCAGATTCCTCCTCAGTGCCTCCAGCTGTTGTTTGGATTTGTGAAACTCCATCAGCAGCTCCTGGTTTAATTTAATGAAGGACTGATGAGTCAAACCAGATTTCTGATGGAAACTACAAGTAATACTGTACATAAAATCACTATTTACAATATGAAATTTGCATTTATTCTTTTTTGTTTTATTTCGTATATTTAGTAATATTAACATGAAAAAGCGCTCACTGCTTATCTAAACAGGTTTAAATACTGTTTTAGCAGAGTTTTGCAGAGCACTATAGGCAGGCACAAAAACATTCATCAGTGTGACAGATTTCTAATATGAACGCTGTCAGTCCGAACCAGTTGATCGCTAAACCGTGAAATAACAGAGTCATCAATGCTGAACTCCTATTGAAGTTATTGTAGTTGTGATGGAACTGAACTTTGACTACTAAGATAGCAATGAACTATGACCCAGACTTTCTTCTGTAAAGCACGAAAACAGAGATTCTAAAATATTCATGTTTTTGATCTTCATCACTGTTATCTCAGTAAGCGACAGTCCATTTAGATCTGAATCTTGACATTTTTGGGCCATTATATGATATGACAACCCCACAGGCAATAGGTTAATATTTCTGGCAAATTTCATTATTATTTCATGAAAATGACATTGATAAATTTAGCTTATTCTGCAACATAAATTTGCTATTAGGACAATTTGATAACCAGTTGGAACCAAGGTAAGGTGGCCCCTTATAGTCACATGTGAACACACCACAGCACACAGTGTGAACAATGTGAAATTCTTTCTCTGCATTTAACGCCTTCACCAAGTGAAGCAGAGGACCGCCACCAACGAGGGAGCTGTGTAAGGGGACGGTACCTTGCTCAAGGGGGACCTAAGTGGTGTCACTAGCAGTCCAGGGATTCAAACCCATGACCTTCTGATCTGCGTCTTATCATGCACTCACATTAAATGTGAGATAACTTCCTTTCAAGATGACCCACGTACCATGTGTCTGACAGCAGACAGGATCTGAGAGAACACCAGTTTGCTCTCCATGCCAGACAGTCGCCCCCTGCTGGAGATCCTGGAGTACAGCTCTCCTCCAGATGCGTACTCCATCACCAGGTGCAACCTTCTGAAGGTCTCTATCACCTCATACAAGCGCACAATGTTGGGATGGGACAGTTTCTCCATAGAGCGGATCTCAGTGGCAAACAGTCTCTGGGAGTGCCTGTCCAGACGCACCTTGTCCAGGATTTTGACAGCGACCCGTTCTTATGGGATGAGGGAAAAAAGAGAGAGGAAAAGGTTGGATATAAGAAAGAGAAGGAGAGAGAGAGGGGTCAAAGAATGAGGGATAGACAGAGAGAGAGAGAGAGAGAGAGAGAGAGAGAGAGAGAGAGAGAGAAAGAGAGAGGTGATAAAGAAAGAGAAATAGACAGAGAAGGAGAGAGAGAGAGAAAGAATGAGAGATAGTGAGAGAAAGAGAGACAGAATGAGAGGCAGAGAAAGAGAGAGAGAGAGGAGAGAGACAGTGAGGGAGAGGGAGGCAGAGAATTAGGGAAAGAGTGAGAGAGAGAGAGAGAGAGAGAGAGAGAGAGAGAGAGAGAGAGAAACCATTATGAATACAGCAGAAATATTTGTGTGAGCGCCAAACAAAAATGGAGTAGTAATGCATTGAATATATTTTGATTAAAATTCCTACTTCGTTTCCACATTAATTAAATAATTGGCTCAAGTATGTGTTTCAGTTCACCTTTTACATTTGATTATTTATTCAAGTGGAAATTATATACTCAAATTAAGTGCATTCAATGTATTACTTTTCTTATGTGTTAGCTAAAGAGATTGAAAATAAAAAAACTTTCTCTATGAAAAACTTCTTTGCCTTCCTACAGAACATAGAGTATAAGGGTGAGGGTCTAGGAGCTCTACGATGATTACCGTAGCTTAGACGACACTACGCATGCCCTTGTGACGTGGATTAACCTAGTTTTGTCTCCAGACTTACTGTGCCAGGTATGGCGAGACCTTGCTGACATCACCGTCCTCAAAACAAAAAGTGACGGGTCGAGTGACCAGCTCACGTGGACTGATCAAGTAATGAATGAACCCCTGGGAGAAATGGGTCACCACACCTCTCCAGCCAAAAGAACCCACCTCCTCTGCTGAGTTTTAAGATAAAGTAATAAAGTACATCACAGTCTGGGGCAGCACGTGTGCAGGACTCGCTGTGACAATGGAAGGAAGCACAAAATCCAGACATACAGCTTTGTGCAAAAGTTTGAATGACCCCGGTCAGATGGTCAAAAGACATGTTTTGTTGATTAAATGAGAATAAATACATGAGTACACACTTCTGTA
>JBBJLS010116900.1:0-18160 GCA_037577275.1 Bryconaethiops microstoma
GTGTGTGTGGGTGTGTGTGTGTGTGTGTGTGTGTGTGTGTGTGTGTGTGTGTGTGTGTATGTGAGTGAGAGAGAGAATGTGTGTTTTCTGCTACAAAATAAGAGAGGCAGTCTGCATTTCTCTTATCTTTTAATCTGGAGCTGCTCAAACAAACAACATTTTCTAGGACAAAGAGAAACATTATGTCCTCAGTTGATTCCTCTCTCTCACAGCAGCCTCATGAAAAAATTACATTAACCACACAAAAAGAAACAAATTTGTTTATTTGGTACTGTGTGTGTGTGTCTATGGTGGTTTGTGCATGACTGTGAGTGTCAATGTGTTCACAATGTTACTCTGTACTCTTGAAAGAAAAGCCTGGGGTGTGTAATGAATGAAGTGTCTAATTTTGGGGTTACGTTTCATACCGTTGTGCAATTGTGCCCACAGATACTCTCCATTACAAGTCCATTTTGCATTTGTGATTTGAGGGAACAAAAGTAGAAGCGTTTTTAACTATGTTGTTTAAAATAAAGAAAGTGGGACAAAGCAAACAATCTGGACAGTGGCCCCTGTTGGTGCCAGCTCTTCAATTAGGTATGAATGGCAGGCGTCCTTTGAGCCGTACACATTTCTGCTGCCTGTAGGTCTCTGATTAAGTATTCATAATAACAAACCACTAAGTCATTGACCAGGCAGAGGCTTTTACAGAACCATTTCTATGTGCCAGACCTGGCTAGTGGTACTTTCCTGTGTAAAAGCCAGGTGAAACATCAAAATTGGGTCTTCTCTTGTAACTGCAAGTAGGCAGAGTCTAGAGGTTTTTAGAGTATGATTGTCTATCTACTGTATTTCATTGTTTGCAACCTTTAGCAGCTAATGGCCCACATAAACGACCACAAAAGCTTTTGAAATAAAAAAAATCCATAATAAATGTAACATACTAAATTTTGCTTGACTGTGCAATCATGCATAATAAACACCAGAAAGTCTAAAACTTTTCTATTTGCAGCAGTTTATAAATGATAAAAGATGTTTTGCACTGACTTGTGCTAAAAATCTCAACATAACTATCTAGCCATCTGTCATTCTGTCAAATCAACAAGCTCCACATAAATCTTTTATTATGGTCAATAATTATAACAATAATAATATTATCATGTCTAAAATTTCATTTTGGGGAACTTCACATCTCTAGTTTACTTTACATGCACGTTTATGTATGTGGGAGGAAACCGGAGCACCTTCCAAAACTCACACTGACATGGGATGAACATGCTCCACACAACTCCACACAGAAACCCAGGACCTTCTTGCTTTGAAGTATTTAAACAAGAAACTACAGTATGATGCTATAACATTATAACATTTTCAAACTTTTGCATTTAAAAATGTGAAATTCTTTATTAGTTTATTAGACTCTGGGATCAAAAGGAGTGCACCCACCCAGACAAAAAATTTGGCACCCCTGGTCTCAATCTTCTCACCTTACAAGTTTGCTAAGCTGCTTAATAAACTCTGAGGGGATTGCTAAGCATTTCATGTGTGTGATTATGCAGATGCCTGACTAATACAATACTGTGTACTCACTCATAGTTTAACTGAAACCAATATTTCAATCAACCAACAACTAACTGCTTCAGCTAGTCAATCTTTCATTAAGTTAAATCAGGTGCTGCTGATGGAGTTCAGTGCATCCATGTAATGATTGTAGTGCATTGAGAAGTCAGAAACCAAACCTGTTCAGTTAAGATAATACCTTTTCTAAAAAAAAATATCGCTACATTTATTTTTATTTGTATGTATTTTAATATTATGTGGTTTATACACGTACTGTTAAGATTAAAAATTTTCTTGGATGCCTAAGGCTTTTGCACAGAATTGTATACCAGATACTGACAGATGAAGTGAGGGAATCTGATACCAGCTGTATGATGCATCACCATTTTGCTGTGAATGGCATGTAGCACAAATTAGCATTCTTTCCCTTTCATTCTTCACTCTTAATTAAAATTCAGTAACTTTGTGTCCTTTTCATAGTTACTGAATAAACCTGAACATCAGTGACTGGTCTCCCTTCAAGCATACTAAGCAATGTTTTACCCTGTATGCCCTCAAAGGGTGGCCAGCAATGTTCTCGGTGATGTTCTGAAACAGTGAGACACACCTCAGCTACACACTCCCTGGTTCTGTCAACACTGACACAGCTGTAATGCTACAGTGAAATTGGTCTAATATTAATACACAGCAGCATGAAATAGTGTAACCAGGGGCTACAGTGACTGAAAGTCACCTTCATTTAATTCACATTTTGGACAGTGTGTATTCTTTCCACATAATTGTTCGGTTGCTGCACCTGAGGACCACTAAATTCACAGAGTACAAATCACTTTAGACTCCAATACAGACATTTTTTGTCTTTCTAGGCCATGCAGTGTTAAGAGAATGGATGGATGAATGAGAACACCATCTGACAGATACACTGATACGATGAGTATAAAGACAATCCAGTGTTGTGCTGAAACCAAATATAAACCAAATAATTCTGGTCCTAAATTCTGACTGGTTGAACCATGATCAAAGCTGGTGTAAAATATTTAATCTGAAAGATGAAGTATATGAAGCATGTTTTGTTAAAACTGAGGGGTTGACATTTAAGCACCCACAGTCCTTGGATGCCTCAGATAATGTCAGTGTTCATGATTCCTCCATTAAGAAAAGTCTGGAAAAAATGGTATTCATGAGAGAGTTGCAAGTTGACCTTCAAAGTCTGTTGTAATAATGCTCTTTGCACTGATGAGTCAAAAATTAAAGTTCTTGGAAGACAGTGGTCCTAATACATCTGGCATAAAGCTAACAGAGCTTTACACAACAGGAACATCATACCAACAGTCAAACATGGTGATGGAAGTTTTATTGGGGGGGGGGTGCTGGGGGGAGGGCGTGATGTTTTGCTGCTGAACCTGAGAACCTCTCAAAATTGATGGAACCATAAATTCTGCTCTCTGCCCAAAACTCCTGCAGGATGATGTTCAGTCCTCAGTCCATAGTCCATGAACTCAGGTTCAAACCACTTAGTGTGACAAACATGCAAAAATTCTAAATGTTTTGCATGGCGCTGTATATACACAACCAGCTATATTATATTCCTATCAGTGTTCTGAATCATGCACACTGTGTGCAACTCATTGTGTCATTTGAAGAATCCACTCCATTAAAGAAACCGAGTGCAGTCTTATTTTCAAAGTTCAAAGTATAAAAAAAGGAAGAAATACAAGAAAATGTATGTTTTCTATGAGCTTTAATGGCAGCCTTGTAGAGCATTCCATTAAAAAAATGTACATGAGATGAAAAGCCAGTTATTAGTGTTATTACTAGCTGCCGCATCTCAATTTTTCTGCACCATGAGTAATTGAGTTAATTTGATTCTCCACTTTTATGGAAACTTCCTCCCACAATGTATGATTAATAGCTAAAATAAGGATTTGAAAACATACTGAAAGCTCGGTTGCCTGACTAAACATGTGCAATGGCATAAGGCTCTTAGGATGTGTCTGTCCCATTTCACTACACAGTCGAAAACATGGGATACTATTGTATCCAGTAGGTTTTTGTACCATGTTTGATGTATGTTTCACCAAAAATGATGAAATTCCTATTTCCTATTCCAAAGGAATATCATTCAAATTTAAAATAAAAATTTATGCTTAAGGTACATTGGTCTGGAAAATTAAGGTACATTGTGATTGGAAAATATTTTTTAAAGTGAACTATTTTCAATGTTTCATTTCAACTTTCAGCTGGTGGTATCCTGGACTGTTTTCTGTAACTAAGTAACACTAGCATATTCTCGCCTGCCTAGTGCAGTAAATATAAAAAAGGTGTGTGTTAGGGGTGTCCAGTGCCTATCCATGGAGAAATCTCAGGATTGTGACAAGACATTTAAGATCGGTTTCCCAGACAGGGATTAAGCACTACAAAATCCAGGACTAGGCTGAATCCCTGTCCGGGAAACTGACCCTTAGAGTTTACACACATACTGGGAGCTGACTGACTTTTAGGGAGCTGACATCTCATCTTATACCTTATTTTCACTGAACATGGGTAGAGACAGTTTTGAGAACACCAGTTTTCTGTTCAAATGTTCTCTCCGCCTGCCTACACCCGCTCCTTCACCTCCCGGTTCATTTCACCAAATGTGAAAAGAGCTAAAGAGACCACAGTCCATCGCTTTTAAAAACCCCTCCAAAAAAAACACAGTTAGCCCACTGAAGGGTAAAATGATGCAGTTTAAAACTTAATGCATGCAGAAACATAATATAGTTCTAGAACCCAAGCACTTTCTGTAAAGAGTCAGCGGTTGACATCTTAGCTCAGTCCAAGATTGTTGTTTAAATAGTTTCTTGTTTAAAAATGACCTTTAATTAAATAGTTCATGACAGGACTATACAATTTATTGAGATAAAAAAAAAAAAAAGATAATGAAATGAACCATATGGAGCAGGTTTTCTCTAACAGGGAGAAAAAGTGGGGAAAACTCTCAGAGCAGAGTTGGAGCAGAGTGATAATGGAACACTTTGAGAAAGAAGCGAAAATTTCTGCTGCTCCACTCCATTCACCTACACTGCTGCCAACTACCAGCTTCAGTTGAGGTCAATGGCAGCTGATACTTTCTGACACAGGGTGATGATAAAATTGTCTATTAAGAATCATTTTCTGCCTAAGATTTTGACTGTCTACTTCCTTCTTGATGTTACAGAGATCATTTTATACACAATTATTTTTAGTTTCTGGAATTTTTTTAGTTTAGTGTTCTGGAGCCAGTGACACTAATGCCAGTTGTGGTGCCACTCCACTGCAGTACTGAGCACATATTCAAGAGCGGACTATTCCACGTTTGAGGTGATGTCAGTTGCGCCCATTGCAGCGTCTGTATTGGCAGTTGGTCCAGATCCCTTGAGAGCGCCACTGATCATCGTATACATACTGTAAGCTTCCAGGAAGAACAGATAACACATTTGCCAAATTCTGCGAAAAAAGAAACTTACAGATCCCCAGAAGGAAAAGGCCCCCCCCCCCCCCCCATGGACTCCCAGTGAAGCCCAGTGTCCGGGAAAGACCCAAGATGATGTTAAGTGTTAAACTTTGCTCCAACAGCAAAGATTTGAATCATGTGATACATTTCAATCACACGATACCACCAACATGGAGATGGTGGAGGCTAGCATGTTCTTCTTCCCAGTGATGTTAAGGCAAATCTTTCTGAAACAAAGCCAAACCGTGATGGTAGTGGCATCACCAGGGATTGATCTACAGGTTATGGTCTATCGTTGCAGCACTCATGAACCAGCCAATAACAAATAACCAAACAACAGCACAACTGATATCAAATAATGACACAATAAATATTAAGGAGATGAGAAAACATGCCTGGTTTATGTACAGTATGTTGTACAATTGGGCAGTATAGGGTACACTCATGTTTAGGGTTTACCCATCTTTTATTTTCCCAGTACATCCCTGGATCCTTGTAAACGAAAATAGGTGTGGTGATAAGAGTTACATGGTTTTATTAGCCATCCTTAAACAACAATGTAAAGCCAAAGTCACTACGCAGTTGCAGTTTAAATTGCTGGAAGGCTGGTGATGAAAACAATCCTCCATGTTGGTAGGAAGGGCACAGAAGTGAACAGAATTGTAAGATAATTCTAAGATTATATACTCTAGAGAGCACAGTGCTCACACTAATCTCTAAGAAAATAAGTGGATAACCTGTGCGGTGAATTACGTATGTCTCCCAAATTAGTGTGTCATACAGTCACTCTTTAATATGTTTATTTGTAGCCTGTGGGGAAGAAATGAAAGTCCATTTGCTTGGACACTCAAATCAGCTTTTCTCCATTTTGGATATTCAGTGCTGCTGCACGGAAGGCCTGCCCAGAGGTCAACATAGCCAATGTTTACTAAAACTCAATGAGAATTTCATTTAGACCAGACTTCCACTACAGACAGACTATTTTCATTCAACAGGCCTTTTACAGACTACCCAGCCCCATGCTTCCACAAAAGACTTTGTCTGGGTGTAGCTATTTTTATTTCTGTACCCAGCTCCTTTAACTCTGAGAAACAGAAAACAACACACAAGTCCAGCAACGTGTTTGTCCCTGAAATAAAACCTCATCGATCCCTCTGCGCTGTTAATTTGGCAGTGAAGGTGAGCTTTGTGAATTGAGCAGACTTTTGTGTGTGTGTGTGTGTGTGTGTGTGTGTGTGTGTGTGTGTGTTTGAATACATGTGTCCACTGAGAGCGGGGAGGACTACATTGCCCTTCAATGAGTCACAAGAGGTGAAGGTCTCAGTCCCACAACAGAATACATTAAAGTTACAGGCAGGGGAAACTTGGGCTTAGCGCTGATTAATCAAGCAGAAAAGGACAGTATAAGAAGAAAAAGGGAAAGAAAAAGAATGGCTATAAGGCAGATAAAGGAACAAAGACTGAGCCAGTTTGATAGAAAGACATACACAGTTACACTTTTGGGCCTTTTTTGGTTTTATACCATGTCTAGACATGGGGTCAAACTAATGTGTTATGTAGGGGTATTGTGTAGGGATCTGCAGAAACCCTTTCCATGATCAATTTCTAACTTTTGGGCCTTTTTGTATTTTCTGATGAAATGAACTCTTTCAAACATAATACTTCTTGAACTGTAAGCATGGTGCAATTCGTTTTTGCATGTCCATTTTCCCTTCTTTTTTATCTCTTTGGCTGTTTTGCCTGATTTAAACCAATTTATGTAAATAACCTCTGTTCTGATATTGTGCCTCATTTCAAAAACAGCCTGGGTTAAAATCCTCCTTAAAACTTGAGTTGGTGGCGCTAAACATGTGTGGGTTAAATGGACAGATATATGTAAATGTTTTGGTTTACATGGTGTCTTGAAAACAGCAGTGGTGGACAGTAACGAAGTAGGTTTACTTGAGTTCTGTACTTAAGTAGAGTTTTTGAGTATCTGTACTTCACTTGAGTAGTATTTTTTTTGGAAACTTATGACTTTCACTTCACTACATTTGAAAGACAAATATCCTACTTTTCACTTCACTACATTTCTATCAAGCGTCTCGTTACTCGTTACTTTTAATTCGGAACGTGGAAGTATCAGTAGAGTAACATCGCTGATAAGATGCTCTGCATGCTACACTGTGTCAGAACACCTTCCTGCCGTTTCGTGGCGGTTGTGTAGAGTTACAATAAAAAATAAACAAATGACTTGTTTTCTTCGTCAGGTCGTGCTGTGTGTCATTCTGTAACATTTGACCAGTTCCTCATTCTAGAGGTTCTACAAGCCTGTCAGAGGCATTAGGTTTTGTATGTGTTGCGCCAATAACGCAACAACGCAGTGAAAGAAAATGTGCTTTTAAATATACTTAAGTACTAAAAGTAAATACTTCAGTACTTTAACTTAAGCAAATAATTGACTGTACGACTGTCACTTGTATTGGAGTAACGTTTGACCAGCGGTATCTGTACTTTCACTTAAGTAATGAATGTGAGTACTTTGTCCACCTCTGCCTGTTACATATTATACACAACCCAGTACTAAATCCCATACACACACTGCAGCATTATACCAGGTCATCTGCAAAACCCTTCAAACTGCTGTTGTCACAATATCAGACCAGGCCTTGTACTAAACCCCACTCATTTCTGTTGTGTTACAATATCATACCAGGCCAGGAAATAAATTCTACTCATTACTATGGTATTACAATCATAATACTAGGCTAGGCACTAAACTGTTATATGACAACATCATAACGAAACATACCCAACAGATTAATACCTAAACACTACCTATATAACAGCATACACAACCTGGCACTCGTCTTAGACTTAATGTCTTAAACATGGTAGCAGCTATGATCTGCTTTAACGCTATGGGCAGTGAAACTGGATGCATGCACTTGTTATGCTGATTTGCAGTTCAAAGTGCAGTTTCCTTCCGATTTACAGCAAAAGCTGTGAGCGTCAACATGAATTCTGACAGAATATAAAAATGCTCCTGCTTTCATCTTTAGGTCCAGCAGACAGAGAATCAGATGAAAGAAGAGTTTGAGGATCTTCATCGGTTCCTCAGAAAGGAAGAGGAGGCCAGGATCGCTACACTGAGGGAGGAGGAGGAGGAGAAGAGGAAGAGAACGAAGGAGCAGCGGGAGAAAGTGGAGGAAATTATAGAGTTTATTTCAGACACCATCAGAGTGGTGGAGGGAGAGGTGGAGGCAGATGATGTTGACTTTCAGAAGGTGTGGAACAGACATCAGTCTATCTGTCTTTCTATCTATCTATGCATTCGTCTATCTAATGTATTTTCTGTCTCTTTCAGAGATATGACGACACAGTCAAGAGGTACATTACCTGCAGTGCAGACAAATCTATCATATAACATCACTGTTTTATGTTATAGAGTTGTTCAGACCATTTGTCCTACTGTTAATTTCTACTTGTATTTGACCTTTACAACATCCATATAGATTTTATCTAGTACCCATGAATAAATGGGGAACAACTCATGAGCTACTTCGCAATTTATGTCACCACCTTTAAATACATCCTGGCATGTGACTCATATTCACAGGGTATGGAAGTGTCAGAAGAAGCCACAGAAGGTCTTTAAAACGTTGATAGATGTCCCTAAACATGTGGGCAACCTGAGATTCAAAGTGTGGGAGAAGATGCTGGAAACGGTTCCCTTTTGTGAGCGGATCTGTGTTTGCATTTGGTTTAAAGCAAAAGTTCCATAAACTAATTGACCAGTCAACCAATAAATCCACTAGTGGTCATAGTGGGCAGCAGTCAAGGACAGGAGAACAGTCCAGAAATCAGCTCCGCTAAGGCCTCTCTTCTTTTCTTTTTTTTTCTGTTTTTCTTTTTTAACCCAGTCCCAGTAACTCTGGACCCAAACTCAGCCTCCACCTCTCTCAGCGTGTCACCCGATCTCAGTCAGGTCCAGTATAAAGAGCGGCAGCCGTCATCCCTGCCCAGCATACCGGAGCGCTTCAGCCCCTACACCTGTGCATTAGGATCCGAGGTCGTCACCTCTGCTCAACAGTCCTCGGTAATATGACTGGTATCCTTTCTAATATATTTAAAACTTTTGAATGAGCCACTGGATAGTTTTGACTAAATTATTTATGTCAGGTCAAGTGAAGGTGACTCATCACAGTATAATCTGCGAAAATGTCGTATTCTAATTTCCATGTCTGGCGCAGTCCAGAGGAGGGTCGTTCCTCCTTCTGAATGTTGGTTCTTCTCAGTATTTTGCCACCGTGTTGCATTCAGAGGGTCCCTGTTAACTCATCAGTGGTCTTATTCGGGTTTCAGAAGTACATTATTTTCCCATCTTGACCAAGTAAGCATCAAACCTTCATGTCGGAGGAATCTTAGATAAAAACAGACACATATGTCTTCAAGACCTAAAAGCAAACAGCTGTCCTTGTCTAAACTCAGCGTATTTTATTCAATCTGTGATGATCGCTAACAAACAATGCATTGTGCAGCTCCACTCCTGGATTGTGCAGGTGGGCCAAAGCTCCAACTGGACCCTCGGTGTGGCCAAAGTGTCGGTGAAGCGAAACGATGCGTACGAGGCTTGTCCAGAAGCAGGGCTTTGGACCATCAGCCTACGCGACGGCGAGTATTACGCAATGACGTCACCATGCGAGCGACTGGAGCTTAATGGACACAGGCCTGAACGTGTAAGAGTGTGTGTGGACGTTACGAATGGACACGTGAGCTTCATGGATCCAGACAGCAGCACACACCTCTACACCTACCCACACAGCTTCAGGGGAGCGTTGCTGCCGTACTTTGAGAGCATCTGCCAAAAGCAACCTCTGGTCCTTCTACCCCAGAGAGTTTCGGTGGTTATACAGAAGCACAAGCTACTACATGAGGATGAGGAAGAAAAGGAGGTCATTGAGGAAACACCAAGTCATACAGATACAGAATAACACACTGTTTAGTTTTACCTCATCCATTATTTCAGCAATATGTTAAGCTGAGACTACTATTACTAATACTGATCTGTTTCTGTAGTTGTGTCTGATTCAGGGGCAGGTGGTCTTGTAGGTGGGCTTGTAGGCATAAGCCCCTCACACGTTTGACTTTTCTTTCTTAATTTTCTGCAATGTTTAAAGCAGAAATATTTTCACATTAAAAACCTGTATGTTTGATTCCCACAACTATAGTAGTGCTGATTATTAGCACCTTTGTGTGATTTTATACACACCACCAAGCTATCATTGCTGAAACAGTAGATGTCTGTCTGGAACTTATAAATGCTCATAACAGACATTCGGGTAAGATATTACTGTCTTGCACGGTCCAGGTGACATTAGTTTTAACTCAGAGTTGCCAATTTACTGTAACAAATGACCTTATTGAGCAGTTAAAAGAGTTTGTCTGCAAATATTCTGAAGTTTTCAAGGACATGTACAACAACACTCTACATGACGTCCATCAAATGAGGTACATTAACATTTAATATTCGTATCATGACACGATGCATAATACATTAGTAATAAATTACATCATGTACATTTTATGCTAAATGACTGGACAAAAGTAATGTTTAATTTTAAAAAAATGACAAACATTTGTAATCAGCATTTGTTCTACATGTACAGCAGGACATCCCAACACACACCCGGCACACAGTTCACCACAAACTGGAGCAGCGATGGTTTCGCATTCAGGAGCTTTTTTGTCCACATTTTCTCTTAAAACTAACTCAGATCGAGGCCCAATCATTAATGAGGGCCAGTTTCTTATTATTGTTTAAGTGGGAGTAGATTTAATAATTAGAAGAATTTTTTTATATTTAAAACAAAATGTAGAACTAGAAGAACTGTTATAATTAGATTTTTAAATTGGATTTATAACTAGTACATATGTTATAATCGTAGAACATTTTAAACTCGAAGAAATGTTGACAATTAGAAGGATTTTTTTAGAACTAGAAGAAATCTGATAACTAGACGAATGTTTGTAATTAGAATATTTTTATAATTAGAAGAATTTTCTCATTAGGAGAAATTTTATAGCTTTTAAGAAATTTCAAATTACCATCACAGTGTCTTAACGGGATGAAAGGACATGAATATAAAAGGGACATTAGACCAAAGTTTTGGCACTGGGTAGTTAATTAACAATAATAAGGCACTTCGTTATTAAAAAAAAAAATCCTTATTCAAGTTATTCATCATACCTGGACTCATTCCCTTAATGCACAATTCAGTAAAACCATTCACGGTTTGGGAAGGTCAGCTGAACTAAGAGAGAATTCTAAGTAATGTGTTAAAGCTCCTACAGATCTGTTTAATAGAGTTTCACTACAGAGACAACATCTACCTCTTCTTTGTCTGGCTGTCACAGAGCTTTAACAACACCTTTCATAAATTGGTTTTAATGCAAAAACCCTGTATTCTGAGGGTTTGTGGTAAGAAGACATTTTTAGACGTTGCTTAAAAAAAACCTACCTTAAAAATTAAGGTTCCCTAGGAGATTCTTGGCTTGGACGTGACATTATATGAACAAAAAAATGTCGAATTACCTGCTGTGATACAGATACCATGATATGGAGGTTCTGGCCTAGGGAACCAAAAGTTCTTCTGTGTTCTGACTTGAATGCAGACTTTCTGACCTATTTGTTTGGAAAGCGTATGTCCGTAAAAACTCAACAAGCAGTGCGAACGTAACAAAAACACTAAATCATGATTAGAAAGGCATGAGGTGGAGAAGATTCCGAGGCCAATTCTGGCCAATTCATGGCCAATTCTGCTCCAATTTCCAAAATACATTTTCTTCAGAAAGTCTGTCGCTGGAACTGTCGGCTCTACCTCTAGAAACTTCTTCATACATCTTTACTCAAAAGTGTTTTGGGTTTATTTTGGAGGACTTTTGATTCATCGAAGCCAAACCCATCTGAACTAGAGCTCTGCATAATGAAGATGTTAACGCATAAACTACCAAAAAAAACGAACCAAATCTGAAATTAAAAACGATCAAACATGAAAACACACGTTCTGCTGCATCGCTACAAACCAGTATTTAAGTGGGTCCTTGTCTATTCCTGCTGGTGCAACTACTAATTATTAAAAATTCAACATTTTTAGGCACCTAGACAGGTAGACAGGAGGCCAGATACAGAGCCTCCAGGGCACTGTGGGTGAGACAGTTACACGTAAAGTCCAACTCTTTCATTAAAATAATGTAATTTAATACAAAATGAATAAATGATCTGATCGGCATTTTGTGGCTATGATGACTGTTATCAGCACCAAAAGTCACATACCATCAGTAGTATGTACCCTCGACAGGAACAGGCGATCATTAAGATGTGAAATTAGAGACTAAGCGCCCAGTTTATTGTGCTTGTTAAGAGTCTGAAACAGCTGCTTTTTGTTATTATAGAATGTTCACAGTAACACCAAACCTTAACCACCGTTTCATAAAGATAACCGGCCCTCTACGATGTCGCTGTACAGCTCCTCCGTCAGGGCCTCGTAACGCCCCGCTCGGCTGTTCAGAAAAAAGAACCGGTCGGCGGAGTGCCTGGGGTCGAATCCCTCCTTCTGCAGCCGCGTCTTCTGGATCTTAAAGGTGCCTGGTGGAGGAAAACAGGTGGTCGGTGTGGGAGAACCTTTATTCAAGACTGTGTGAAAAAAGAATAAGAACGCACACCCTACAAGATAGTATCATGATGTTTCTCCTTCACAATATATCAATGTGGTCGTGCCAAGTGTTGATATTGCTTTTATGTATTTATAACTTCTATTAATGAACTCCACAATGTCCACAAGGTGAAACAAATCCTCATTCTCTTGCTACAGTGGCACCAAGTATTGATACTTATTTCAATAATAGTTTATTTTTTATGAATTTACTGCACTTTTGTTTCGGTACTACTATTTTGATAGCATTACACCTGATGTCCACAAGGTGGCGCTAGACAAGAAGGAGGAAAGCAGAAATGGGAACGGAGGTCAGACTGGCTGCAGAGAATGAGCTCTCTGCAGCGGAAGAATCAGTTGCGACCCAGATATTGTATCGTCGTTTCCATGGAGACTTTCACCCCTGTTTGGTCCATTAAATGTATTCGAAAATAGAGCAAAATAAGAGACTCACTGAATGCGTTCGAGACGGTAAAAATTTAAAAGGGTAAAAATTAACTTTAAGACTGGATAAAGAGATAAAATAGTACTTTAGAATTAAAACACCTGCTGTGTTTTTTTGGTTTGTTTCTTCAGCGCCCCTGTAACGTTGGCATGACGACCATAAAGTGAGCTGGATTTGACTGAATGGCTTATACATGAAACACCATCCCTTCCTAAAGTGTATTATCAGAACTGTAATTGTACCCCAATCCTACACAGCATTCATATCTGTTCTGTGGGTCCTATAACCTTTGTGTGGTTCCTCCACTCCACATTCATCCAGTAGTAAGGAGGTTTGGTCCTCAAGCAGAGTCTAAATAGTTAAATCCAGGTGAACACAGAGGCACCGACTTTTTCTGCTGTCACAACTTTTTCCTCCCCAATTTAAGCACGTCCAGTTTCCCCCCCTGGCTAGGATCTGATCACCTGATGCCATCAAGCTGAGAGGGATAAGCTTCACTAGATCTTACTCAACCATGTCTGACACATCATCAGACAGCTCAACACATCTGGAGGAGTCTGTACAAAAGGGCACGAAATTTAACCATGGCTTAAAATTTACCCGATTCCAACATGCCGCCCCCATCAGGGACTCCTAAGCCAATCAGGGAATCCTGAATAAGGTCATCAACGTTGCAAGATTATAGAACTAGATGTTTTCAGGAAGGTGGGCCTCCACAAGGGTGTGGTTACCGTTGTTTTGGATCAACCACCTTTCTTGGGTGAATTTCAGGGTACATGTCGCCTATGACTTTTGGATAGACTCCCCTAGAGTCACCAACCTGTCCTCCTGGACATCTACTCTCCTGCTATGTCCAACCTACATCTAACATGCTGGCATCACCCCCTTCACACTTCAGCTAGTCAAAGATTCCTGAAGCTCATTAACCAGAGCAGATTGTAGATCTGGATTTCTCAGGAAGATGGATCTCCAATACCGGCCGCTGCTCTAGAGACTCTACAGATAAATATTGATGGTCTATTACCTCGGCTAACATTACCGGCTCTTTCCTTTTTCGACCTTGTGATTTTAAGCTTTTAACTGGGCAGTTGGCCATGAGGCAGATTCAAATCCGGGTCGTGAGGAACCCGAGACTAGATCAATCTGAAGGGAGTCACAGATGAAGGACTGGGATGTGGAGCCAAAAGCCGAAGACACAAATCCAGAGACAAAATGTTTTGAAAATAGACCTGAGAAATCAGAGAAACCCCAAGAGACGAGCCTGAAGGGGATCAGTCTGACACAGCAAGGCAGTTTGCAACAAAAGAGAAGGATTTTTACCAAATTACCAGCTTGGTCTCAGTACAGAACTCAAGACTAAGCACAGAACAAGCCAAGATCTCTCCTTAAGTAAGGCCAGACACAGGTGATGCTGGTTATCACTAATGCTAAAAAGAAGTATTCTGGCTCCCTCTGGTGGCCAAGATGGGCTTAACAGAGTGACAAGATCTCTCTATCGCCCTCTTTTGGCCACTTTGCATAGTAAACTGGAAATTTATGTTTGGCAGATTTGTAACAGATCCTCGGACAAATGTGGAGATGTGAGAAGATTAAAATAGTGTAAAATGAAAGAACCAATATAGAGATTTGAGAGACTGTCTCTCTGACCTGTTGTGTCAACTTCTGGTGAAAGGCGTAAGAAGACAGGCCGGGCGTACGAGGGGAGGAACTTCTGAATCTCCTGCAGGAACGTTTCACATTCAAAAGAGCCTGTGCCATCTGCGATGGCAGCCATGCCTGCCTTACCTTCCACCCCTGTGGAAAAGAGGCAGAGGGAATGAGAAGAAAAAAGTAGGAAAGAGAGAATACCAGCAGAACATTTAATCTGAAATGGAACCATTTCTTGGGAAACCAATTTTTCCCTCTGGTTTTAAGATAAAGGGGCTTGATGTAGTATGTAACATTGTTCAAAACCGTTCACTCCTCAGTCTGTACAACCCAGATCTGGAAACTAGTCTTGCCAGTCTTGCCAACAACAGCTCCGCCCACTCATGCTAAAATTATAAGGAGTGTTTCAGCCCAGACAGATTTTAAAATGAACTATAAGACAAGAGGGCCATTCAGAAGAGGGATCGTTTACACACATCAGTCTTTTAATGTAGTCTTGATGAACAGTTTCTCCAAGTCTCTCATTTTCAGTCCAGTCGTAAAATAGTATTTTTGCAAAAGGTCATTCAAAGCAAAATATATGGAGTAAATGAAGTAGATAACATTTGCACATCTACATGTATTGTTTTACACATACAAAGAATAGTTGTTAGAATATAAGCGATATTTGTTAAACATCAACAATCAACCAGCAAATATTCATTGTTATGTCTCTTGTTTAAAAAATTGCCCTTTAAAAAAAATTTAAAAACCCTCGAAATACTGGAGATCGTCCACACAGATGAGATTTCCACCACTTGACATGTGACTGTAACACCTAGACTGACCTGGTACAGACACTCCATACACTGCCACGTCTGTCTGGTTTAACAAAGCACTTAAAATTCCTTCCACTTCTGTGGTAGAAACGTTTTCACCTCGCCAGCGGAACGTGTCGCCGCTGCGGTCTCGGAAATACATGTAGCCCAGTTCATCCATCACCATCAAATCACCTGGCAGACGGAAACAGCACACAGAAGACCAGCATCACGCAAACTGCCCGTTTATAGGTGAAAGCGAGTCTATATGAGACACCGAACATCTCTACATGGTCATGGATAGACCATGGTCAGCACAGTGGTAGTCAGTAAGGTATAAGCTACATTAGCTTCGTAGCTCCAGAGCCGAAACGAAAAGACGAAACTTCAGACATCATGAATAGCAGGTACACGTGGGAAAAAAATGAAAACTGTTTCGCCAATCTGTCGCCGTAGTAGTCACAAGGATAACAAGAAAAGAATGTCAACAGATCACCGCCTGCTGTTTGCATTCAGAACAGGTTAACAATGAACTGGAGGTGATGCACATTATTGGTACAACACAAAGTTGTAGTTTTTAAGGTGCACTGACTTTGTGTTTTTTTCTGTGTACAAAGAATGGTTGTTAGAATCGAAGAACATTTGTTAGAACATCAGGGATCGAATATTCATTGTGGCATCTATCGTTTAAAACATTATACCTTCAAAACTCAAACCACGTTGTACCTTCGAGGGTACGTTTGATTTTTCTCATTTTTTCCATTTTTTTCCTAAACCATACAAATATATATCAAAATAAGTGTTGATTAAAGACGCTAACAGCAGATGGTGTAGATCTACCCGTTCCTTCCCAATAGTACCACTATCTGAAAACGAAAGTGAAAGTAAATCTGAAAGTGAAAGTGAAAGTAAAACGAAGGGGGCGGGTACCCGACAGGTAGGCGGAGTCACCCTCCCGGAAAACGTTGTGCACAATCTTCTTAGTTGTAGCGTCTTGATTAGCATAGCCGTCAAACCTCCGCAGGGGGTCCTGCTGATTGATCCGTCCAACCAGCACTCCTGGTTCACCTACAGCACACACACACACACACACACACACACACACACACACAAAGCTGACACCAATCTGGGTGTAATGTTGTCTTTATGAACGCGAGTCAAATCAAGTTGGGTCAAGTGTATTAATGGAGCTCATTCTCATCCTCAAAGGTCACTCAATGTGCTTTACAGGAACAGAATAAACAAATTAAATGAAAACTACATAAATATATAGAAAATCAACTTAAGAAGATTAGAAGTGCAATGGAAGTGCAGATATTTAAAAGAAGACAGAGGAGAAAAGATTTTTAAAGCTGCAGTAGTTAAAGATCTGATACCGATGGGCAGGTGGTTCTAGAAGCGACAGCATAGTGGATAAACACCATCAGAGAAAGTGTCGTAGAACTGCGGGCATGTTGGAGGTCTTCACAAGAAAATGTGCTTTACAATTAGCTGAAGTTAAGGTTTTGTGCAGACGCTGCATAAGAAGTAAAAGAAATGCTCACAAACATTGAAGCCAGAATTTTATTTTAGGGGTCCTGGTGGAACGGGTTGAAGGGGCCCAGGACGCATTAACTTTGCAGAACCTTCTTATCTTCATTATAGCTAAACTATTGGCATATTGCCATATTACCTGTTATCTTATTTAGATGAGAAAAACTCAATTTAAAATATAAACCTCAGGCTTAACTCATTTAATTGGCTAACATTAGTTACTATAGCAATGGAGAGAATAACCTACCTACCCTACCTCCTTTTCACAGAAGATTAAGATGTTCTCCTCGCATTTTTCAGTCTTTCTTCATCATGATCAATCCTGACACCGTGGCAAATTAACTAGTTATCTAACATAGTAACCGTTCCCATTGTGATAGCGTCTGCCAATATATGTGTGATGGACTAAGGAGGTCTTTGTTTTTGTATAAAAGTGAAAAACGTCAACTGGAATATTTTCACTGGAACTGGAGTACTGTGTGTGTGTGTGTATGTGTGTGTGTGTGTGTATGCAGGTTCCTCACCTGGTCTACAGGTCACACAGAGTCCCCTGCTGTCTCTGATCAGCTCCATAGTCTCTTCGTCCACCTTCAGCAGTCTGATGGGGTAAATGTTGGGCAGGATCATGCTGTTAAAGCCACACGCCCCAACCTGACCAAAGAAACACCAAACTGAGGTAAAATAAGATTTTTACCTTAATACCAAACACTACACATAGATGTGGAGTGTGAGGCATCACTGCAACAGCCTGAACTAGAAGGGCTTTTATAACTCACGATATTGTAAAATGTTCATTTAAAAAGGGGAATGCCATCTTGGTATTGCAGGTTTTAAATAAGACCATTCTTAATCTCTTACAACAGGTCTTAATCTCCTCCTAAATCTAACACCAGTTCTTAATCTCCTCCTAAATCTTACACCAGTTCTTAATCTCCTCCTAAATCTTACACCAATTCTTAATCTCCTCCTAAATCTTACACCAGTTCTTAATCTCCTCCTAAATCTTACACCAATTCTTAATCTCCTCCTA
>JBBJLS010116930.1:0-18155 GCA_037577275.1 Bryconaethiops microstoma
GGGGGAGGGGGGGAGGGTTTTTTTTTTTTTTTTTTTTTTTTTTTTTTTTTTTTAAATATATATATATATATATATATTACACTGAAATCAATACACATCATGTACAAATGAATTCGGGCAACTGGGTTTCTTCTGTGCCACAGCTCTGCAGAGACGAGCAGTTCCTCTCATCTGAAGCTTTGAAGTCAGTTCATGAAGGCCTTGCTAATTAGATGATGAGTTGAATCAGGTGTGTTTAATGAGGGAGAACACTGAGGTCTTCAGTGCTGTGATTTGTGAGAACTGGAGTCCACATGTGATGTAGACATTGCTTTTGTTAGAGAGTTCTGGAGATGGGACTGGGGTTTAGCTTTGGTTTACTGTAGCTGTAGGGTATTCTCTTTCCTTCAGTAACATAAGAGCTGTTTGTATTTGTGTTTTGAGTACCAGCCATAAGCGTATTTTAAAGGCTGTTGATAGCTTTTGCATGTTAATTCTGATAAATCTGATCTTTTTTGCCAGATTTGTGACTTTCTTTTATCACCCTATTTCTTCTCCAATTTGCTTTAAAATGGTCCTGGGTTGTGGATGTGGCCATACGAAAAACAAGAAATATGAATAAAATGTTTACCTAAAAACACTCACATGATGAGCGGTGCGTTCTCTCAGTCTTATTAGTTAAGTGAATTAGAACAAGTACAGCATAGTAGAGAGCACTTCTCTGTTTACCCTTCTGAAAGGAGACGGTCTGTCTCGCAGACACTGATCTCCATGCTCTGGAGACACTGGAAGAATGCGTTAAACAGGCTGACTAGCCCATAAAACGCTGGGCTGAAGCTGCTCTTTCAGGTTCACTAAGACTTTTGTTGTCAAATCTTGACCTCAGTCAGGACTAGTGAAACAGAAGCTTTGTATGAAAAGACAAAAGGGAGAGTTGAGAAATGATAGGAACAGCAGTCTCCACAAAACTACATGGAACTTGCAAACAGACTTGGAGGAGAGTGAGGCTCGGTCTCTGCTGTTCCTGACCCTGAGCCGAAAGACTGGAGGGGATATAGGCGATGTGTG
This sequence comes from Bryconaethiops microstoma, assembly GCA_037577275.1. NCBI lineage: Eukaryota > Metazoa > Chordata > Actinopteri > Characiformes > Alestidae > Bryconaethiops > Bryconaethiops microstoma. The sequence goes on from JBBJLS010116930.1 coordinate 1,048, forward strand.
TTTTGGGTCAGAAGTGCTGTCTGTAAAGAGCTCTATTCAGATCCTGTCTCCTTCCCCCCCTCCCTCTCTCACTGACACACTCTCACACTCATGCTCACTCTCACACATACAGAGCATCCATTGTTACTTTCTAGCTTCCGCTAGGAAGAAAACCCAATACACATTAGACCCCATGTTCACACACATATATATGCACACGTCCAATGTGTTCAACATACAGGCCCCATACATAGACTGGCATCAGAAGTCGTCAACAACGCAGACAGTCAGACAGTATTACATCACTGACGGATGCACAGATACAGTTCTAGACTGTAAAACAGACGGAATTCGAGATGTAAGGTTTGGATGATGCTCGATGAAAGTTGAGCAGAAGACTTTGAAACAGTAGTGACTTTGAAAAAGATTGCCAAATATGTCAATGGAATTCTGTTACAACACATGAAAAAGTAACATATGAAGACAGTTCGGAAGTTTTTCTTCATGATTTTCTTGTGTTACTATGTTTCTTTTAAAAATCAATCATTCCATTAAAGTTCTGAAATTTTCTTTCCCCTCTTCGCCTGCACAGTTCCCCACAGTTCCCTCAGTTCCCACAATCCCCTGAGCAGGACGCTTCTTGATAAACACACATACGTGTCCTTTATAACAGTGATGTTAAGCTTATTGCTCGTGAACATGTCCACTACTGAGATGGCTGGTTGGTTCAATCATCGGTCAATAGATCTCAGTAACACTGGGATAAATAACTACTGATTACACTTGATTTATCAGTGTACTTAATCTTCAGCCGGAACTTCAATGTTTGCAAAGAAGCCGGTTGCTGAGTGTGTCTAAAGCGTGTTTGTTACACCACCTTCTCAATAATATCTCACTTCATTTCTGCATTCAGAACACATATTCCCAGGACTTCTGTAGTTCTAGAATACTGAGCTTTTACATGCAGAGATTTTTGTTTATGTGCATAAATTAATTCCGAATGACTGGCCGTCTGATGAAAATATCCATCTCGCCATCAAAAGGCAGCGAACACTGACTGAACATTCTGTAACAAACACCAACATTAAATTTGCAGCCGACTTTAGAATGTCTACAAAAAGAACTGATAAACAAATTGAAACAAAGTGAATGAGGGAAGAACATTCAGATCAGGGCTGAGCAAAGTGAATCAAACGTCCTCGCTGGTCAAATCTGGCCCACCACAAGACCGCCTCACTCTAACTTCTAATCTTTCTAGTGTTTTGTTATTAAACGTAAAACGTATCAAGCTCCGACCCGTCATACCATGTAATTGTCAGGGAACGCAACACAGACATAACAACACGTGTGAAGCTAGCTGATATTGAGGGCAACAGTCAGTGGCACACAGACACAAGAGATTTAGATACCAACACATGAACATTTTATAAAAAAGTAAGTAAAAGATAAGTGTGTCTTTTATGTAATGTAATCATTTAAGTGCTTAAAGAATAGTTTCTGCAAACATCCTGGCATTGTGTAAAGACATAATGCTTATGCTTGCAAGTTATTTTGTCTTCTTGATCCTCAGCTCATCACAAACATTACACTCTGCCCCGCCCCACCCCCAAGGGCAAAGAGTCTGAACACTCTCAGATTCTCCCAATAACCAAAACACAGGCATGGCTTACCAACCACATATTAATGCCATTACTGTTTCTTGGGGTACTATAAAGGGGCCTTTCACAAAACAGAAGTTCTCAGTTTAGCATGATGAGTCCAAATTCAAGCCTGTCCAATAGGAAACATGATGAAGGACACCAATATGGGATAAAACTTTGACTGTAAATGATACTAAGAAATCTTGCTTTGTCATAACATAAACATGTGCCATAATTGCATATCAGTACATGTGTATTTAAAGCAGAAAGTTTTGACAAGTCTGCAACATGACTGTGCTGCAGTTGGTGCTTGGCTGCTCCAGGCCAGGATGGAACAGCATTCCAGCTCTGAGAGACATCAGCACCTTTCAGATCCAGCTGTCTCCCACAGGGCTCTACTTTATGCCCGACAGACAAACATTTCCCATAATTACACACAAACGTGTGTATTTATATTGTTTTTCCTTTATAGTCAGAACATTTTGCCCTGAAAATGTACAAAAAAGCACATTACTAACTTTTGCCTGCTAAAGTCAGGAAATGTTGAAAGCAGTATATCTGCCTCTTGCTGATGGCAGTGATGCGTGTTTTGACACGTCTGCCCAGTGGAACATATTTGAATGTGCTAAAAAAATGTCAGCGTAATAAAAAAAAATATTGCTTAATAAGAGGATCATACATGAGTAACATCATAACACAGTCTCAGTGATTAGGTATGTGTTTGGAAGCCTAATAGCTTGCTTTCTGTTGCTCTTTGGCTGGAGATTAGGCTTTGGCAGGCATATGGGCAGGTGGTCGAATGTGTGACCCAAACATACGGCCCAGCGGCCCAGCGGCCCAACTACAAAGCTTCTCAAAATAGTAGCGCTGAACCAGGATCAGATGACTCCCAGCAGTTACTGCCATCAACTGTGTCTTCTCATAAAACAGATTCAGAAACAGCATGCTGTTGCTATTGGCAGTAGAATCAGTCAGAGCATTATGGTCAGTAAGAGCTGATTTTTACACCCTAACATTACGCAGAAGTGTATCTACAGCTGCTGTACAGTTTTTAACATCAAACATTGTATAAGACCTTAAGAAATGAAAAAAAAAATGATACCACATGCACCTCACCAGCAATATACATGAACTCTAATATGGCACCGTCTTAGAGTTTAATACCTCAAAGCGTAGACGTCTTTAGATGCTGTATAACTTTTTCTAAACTGTATCTATTTTAAGACTAATATATGACTACTAATGGAGCCACAGGAACCCTTAGAGTTATAGACTTCTGTCTGCCTTCCCTGTATGAAGTTTGAAACATTAGCCAGTGCTGTCACTTTAGACGATGGTGTGCTGATGTTGAACCTCTGGTAAATGTTCTGGAGTTTTCTCTGAACCGCATTTGCAACAGTCTTACCCGTTTGCTGACTGGAAAGTCAGCCCCAATGTAAGATGCTCCCCAATACCCCATTCGAATTAGGGTGAACTTTAAATTATCTTAAACATTAGGTTAAAACATCTAATCCAAAAGCTACATATCCGTGTAAAACTATTCAGACTCAGCTGAAATGTGGGTAAGAGATAGAGAAGAATGCAGATACCAGACAGGCAGGCAGACACACAGGGAGACAAGCAGACAAACAGACACAGACACTCAGAGAAACAGACAGAGAGACAGAGAGGCAGAGAGACATACAGAAAGACAGACAGAGAGAGAGACAGAGACAGACAGACAGCGAGAGACAGACAGAGAGACAGGCAGACAGGGAGAGGAAGACAGAGACAGACATTCACCATCAGTCTAATCACAACACTGGAGTGTCCCGGTCTGTTTTCCGGGTGTTCCACGTCTGTGAGCCTGTAATTTCACCACTTTAGATTTTAGCTGAACTTACTTTTCGTAACTTGCCAGACTCATCAACTTCCCTCTCCAGGGAGATAATGGACACCTGAAGCATCGCCCGGGTCCAAAAAAAGCACCCTGCTCTATCACGGCTCCACGGCAACAGCAGGCAGGGGTCCGGCCAGGGTCTCGACCTGCCCTCCGTCCACTCGGATGAACTTGTGTGTGAAAAATAAAGCGAGTACAATTGTGAAAATCCAAACACGTCCCTCCAGCTCTCAGCTCTCAGCTCTCGGCTCCGAGTCTCTCCCTCTGAGTTGAGCGGCACGAGCGCGTCTGGCCAAACCCCGCCCACAACACACAGAGCGGCGCGCGGATTGGTGGAGCTCTAAGCTCTGTAAACAAACAAACAAGCAATTTTTACGAAGAAATTAATAGCGTTCAGATTAAGGGCATAGGGAGGATAAATATGCGCAAATGAAGACTCAAAAGTAAGTTTATCCTAAGCAATCAAGCACGACCAGATAAAGCAGAATTCCTTTAATCAAAATAACATGTTTGTAAACTAAACTTATTAGTAAAGTGACCTGACTGGTAAGGTGAACACTGTTGGCAGCTGTTTGTGGCTGATCATGAGATGATCATGAGGACTGCTCTGTGTAACACTCTTCATGCTGAAGCAGCTATTTTTTTTACGTCAATGATTAAGCGGCCCAAGAAGTCCATGTAAAAATAGATCAGCACAAAAGGAGTTTTCTCGTTCTTTAACGGACATACACTATGTGGACAAAAGTATTGGGACGACTAACAATTACACCAAGAGGGACTTTAATAACATTGCATATGGAGTAAGTCCCCCTTTTGCAGCTATAACAGCTTCCCCAAACTGTGTCCACAGAGTTGGAAGCATGGCGTTGTCCAAAGAGTCTTGGTCTGCTGAAACGTTAAGACTGCCCTTCACTGAAAGTAAGGGGCCAATCTGAATTCAATAATTAAGAGGTGTGTCCCAATACTTTTGTCCGTGTCGCGTGCATATTAAAGAAGCAGGAGTGGGGAAGCCTCTAAATAAACTCTGGAGCCTTCATGCCACTCCTCAATTTTATGAGCTCTCTTAACACCAAATGTTCTGACATTTATTAGTTGCTTCCTCTCTGCAAAGCCAAGCTTTAACCACTGTGAGGGAAGCTCAGGTCAACTCAAAGTCTTCTTCTGTTCATCTTACACACATCACATGACATGTAACATGTCGGCATTGATTCGGTTTACTGCTGATTGCAGCCACTTGACATGTGAGCAGCAAAAATTTCACTGTTATTATTCCACTGGTATTCTGATCATAGTAGAACTGGGGTGGGTCTCACATAAATTAAGTTTTTAAAAATACTTTTTTTTTATATACCCAGGTTATGTCTCCCAGCACTTGATGCATCTGGATTAAACAAAGCAAATTGGACATGGCTGGGCACTGGTTAAAATTAGAACCTCAGCATGTTGCAAAAACGAGAGAGAGAGAAAGAGAGAGAGAGAGAGAGAGAGAGAGAGAGAGAGAGAGAGAGAGAGAGAGTGCCCTGCAAAAAGCAAAGTAATAACATCAGCAAATTGACCATGTGCAGACGGGGCAAAGAGGAAGTTTGCTAAGGTTAAGGACATAGTCCAGCCTACTCACTTACTCTATCTCATTCACTTTCTCTCCTTCTAACACACACACACACACACACACACACACACACACATATACACACACACATATACACAGTCTCCCTTCTACAGCTGTACATACCTTATCAGGACCGGTATTCATAAAACTTCCCAGAACAGGAGTGCTGCTACTCCTGTATTCATGAAAACACATCCAGGTGCCCTACTTACAGTATTTTCATGAACAAAGATCTTCAGGTGCAAACGAACCATTACACATTCATAAATCTGTGGGGTTCACAGAAAAAGTAGGCCATAGACATTATGGCACTGACACTCATGACCTTGTGACACATGTATAATGACATTTGAACATCTCAGAGAAGAGAGAAAAGCAGACAGCGCTGAAGGGTGTGGATGTGTTCTCCAACCACTTTACGCCATTCATGTTTAAACATGAGCCCTCTTTCGTGGAACTGTGACAGCACATTTGCACAGCGTTGTTGGAGAAGAGGAATTTTTCCACATGAGCAGAGACCGCCAGAGAGGTGTTGCTGTTTTGCCCACCTCAAACAATTCTGGGACCAATGGAAAATACCACATCCAGCACACAAATACAGATAATTCTGTAAGGCTATAATAAGACAAATTAAGACTAATCCTGAAATCGCCTTCCAGAACATAGTATAGTGTAAGTATTACACTTGAGCTGTTAGTCCAGCTAACAGTAGAAACTACATGAATAAATAATAAATCTGAATAAATCTTTAGTCAGGGTACACCAAAACATATTTTTATATGTTTTGGTGTGAGAATTTTATTGCTGTTTTATTGTTGCTGTAGGTCCTATCGAGTAGTTCAAGAGTCAAGAGTTTGTCCAGAGAAACTATGAACAAATACATATGAAAGAGACACACAAGGGTTATATATCATTTTAAAAATTGCACATACTGAAACAGAAGGATCTCAGGGTCAGTTCCCTCTTGACAGTCTGTGAGTAACATTTCCTTGTCACGCAGAGGAACAAAACCTAACTGAAAGTGTTTCACATGTTTAAATCATGTACTTTTACTCGCCACGTCATTAGAAACCCACTACCTTGCTGATATATAGAATGTCTTTCATGTTTTGATGCAGTTTGTTTGTGTCACTGCTGTGTTATGAATAGTCCTAAAATTAAATTATACCTGACCAATAGTGAACCTGTAGTACCGAAGACAAAGATGGGCCTGTAATTTTACTGCAGTTCATTGACCCACAGTGCAGGTGAACCTCATAAGTGGAAAAACAAGACGCTTCTAACAAGGGGTGGCGACGAGTACTGTGTACTAAAGTCCCAGAGGTGCCACACCACTGCATCCTTTCAGTAAGTTGTGGTTACATATTTTCCTCAAGTTCACAATAGCAGTGGAAGGTACTTGTCGCTTGCGTGAACCCTCCGGGGTACAGGGAAACAAAACTTTTTCACCAAAGAAAACCATTTAACTGTACAAATAAAACATTTATACATTTACTTCTATCTTTGAGTTGTCATAGCTCTTTACATAACCATTGCCTTTTGTAAAGAAATAATTTTTCTATAGGTATACCGTTCAACTTATACCGTTATCGAATTTCCCCACTTGTGGGACTAATAAAGGTTAATCTAACTGCAATCCTGTATATTCATATTTATTAGTCATCACTATCATTCCATGTACCCAGTTAACTCATTTTATTTCATGTAGAATTTTATTTGTAGAGTACTAATCATGAGCCCCAATCATGAGCGGGTAGTGCTGTGCCTCGCACTTTCTGGGTTGGGGGTTTAAATCCGGGTCGTGTGTGTGTGTGTGTGTGGAGTCTGCATGTTCTCCTTGTGGTGGCGTGGGTTTCCTCCAGAGTCTCCGGTTTCTCCCACAGTCCACACACATCGAGTGAATTAGGCCGTAGGTGTGAGTGCTGTGTGTGCATGCGCCCTTCGGTGGGCTGGTGCCCCGCCCAGGTTGAGTCACTCTTTGTGCCGATAAGGCCCACAATAGGCTCTGGTACCTGCAACCCTAGTGAGGATTAAGTGGTTACAAAAAGTGAGTGAGTACTAAACATGTTAGCCCTTTCAGACATCACCTCCAGAACAGGTTTAATATTATTAAAACAGTAATGCCAAACCTTTGAACAAAGTTTGTTTTGTAGCACTGATACAGCGATGCCACACTTTTTAACAGTAGTGTATCTTATGTACCTAGCACTACTTATATCAATATACTTACTGATCTCTACTGCTTGCAATAACGTAATCCTAACCACTATTTTCATTACTAGTAATTGACTTAACCGTGTTAATAATCTATTATTTGTCTAGTATTAATACACAGCATTTGTATCTATAGCAGAGTGTATTTCATATTACATTTTTTAAACTGAATTTATTTAGATTTTATATTTTATTTTACATAAGCATTATCCTGAAGGATCAATAAAGTTTTCTGATTCTGAAATACACCAATCGGCTCTAACATTAAATCAACCTGCCCAATATTGTGCTTCTTTTGGATTCCCTTGTGACACCAAAACAGCTCTGACCCCTCAAGGCAGATTCCCCAAGACCTCTGAAAGTGTGCGGTGGAATTTGGCACCAAGGCGTTAACAGCAGAAGTTGTGAGGTGGGGGCTCCATGGATCACACTAGTTTGTCAAGCACATCCCACAGATGCTCAATCAGATTCACATCTGGGGAATTTAGAGCCCAAGTCAACACTTTGAACTCTGTCATGTTCCTTAAAATATTCCTGCAGGATGTTTGGCATATGGCACATTATCCCGCTGAAAGAGGCGACTGCTGTTTACAGAACATTTTCCAGAGCTTCACACTGCCTCCGCCAGCATGCCTTCTTTCCAGAGTGCATCCTGGTGCCATTTCTTCTCCAGGTAGGTCTCTCACACTCTCGCTCTCTCTCCCCCTCTCACACACACACACACACACAAACACAGTAAAAAAAAAAAGGATACCCCCCCCCCCTTGTTACCTTTGTAACAAGATTATCTTATTCACTGCACCAGTCAGTGGTTTTAATGTTGGTAATAATCAGTGGTACAACAGAAGAGAACTGGAGAGAAAGAATCATTAAAACTATCTTTATTGTGTTTACCCAACAGAAGGTGTGCTTAAACAGTTCCTACTGGCTTGGCTGGAATAAAAAAAACCAGTCTAATAAAGAAAACTTTACTTTCTGAACATTTATGGCAGTTTAAAGGGACTATCATGTCAGAGCCTCATGTAGGACCCTCAGACTGTGGCTCTTCAAGGTCCTTCATGCATCCTGGCACTACTATTCGGAGATACAAGCCTGAAACAAGGGAAATAAAATCCCAACCCACTTTAACAACCAGTGGAAGGAGATGCAGAGAATTCTCATCTTCAAATACAAGGTCAGCTGTTAGCTTAGCAGCATCTGAGGAAAACTGATGACTGTCAAACACCATGATTAAATCATTACAGGTACAGAGATATACAGCAAATACAATGATTATCAAAATCACTTCAGGGAAAACAAGAAAACATGCTAAAAAAAATAAAATAAAAAAAAAATAGTGTAAGCTAGTGGTCACCAACCTTGGTCCTGCAGATCTAGATTCCAGCAAAATCTACTTCCAATCACTATGTGCCACTACTGCTCCAGCTAATCAGATGTCCCAGCCTGGATCAGAAGCAGAAATGTATCGTTCTCTTTGTGGTGTGTAGGGTGCAATGTGTTAGTTGCAGGAAATTAGGTCACCAGGAGAAAGAATGGCGACTGCTAGCATAAACTATACAAATGAAGGTGGTAGAGAAAGACCCTGTGTTTAAAAAAAAAAAAAAAAAAAGAATGAAAAATACACTTTTAAACATGTTTTTTAAAAGCCTGAACTCTGCCTTCAATCGCAGCATTTCTTAATGTTATCAGGGATGTTTGTTTCTGGGGCGTTGCTTAACGCAAGGTATACACAGACAGGCATCATTTACAGTCCATCACTAGCTGGCAGTTTAAGTGCTTAAACATGTTTCTGCCTCAACGCTACTCTTTCCAAATGTACTGTGCAACAGTTTCCTTTGAACTGAAGGCAGTTGCCTTTATTATTACAGATAGCAGATAACAGAAGTTGTCTAATTAGTAAATCAAGTTTAACTCAAGACTATAAGAATCATGGTTAGTTCTCTTTTAAGAAACTTCTGTACATCCTGAAAGTGGAATGTTACCTGTATGACCAGGTATAATCATCATACACTGATATGCAGATTTTTATATAAGTATGCTGTTTGGCTAAGTGGAAAAAATACAGCTAAAAGTATATAGCTAGAAGAGAGGGCCCCTCAAAAGTGTTACAAATTTAGATGCTTTTCAGTATCTTTCAGTATCTGCTCCAACTAACTGATGTCTGTAATTGCATTTGTAGGACTCCATACCTGGTAAGCTGACAAATGTGAACCTGTATAAAAGAGTGAGGCAGCATTTCACAATTACACACATCATCCCATTGAATTTGATGGAAAATTTCCTTCTTCCGAGAAAGCGGTTTTGGCTTGCATTTTCGATTTGAGCAACTACACATTTCCTAATACATGTAACCATGCACTCCTTGGAATTACGTCAGTGTGTCATTCTAAAACAGCGAGAAAATGCTCGCCATGGCCCAGTTCTTCAAACAGTGAGCAATCAGGCACCCGTTGGCACCTCTCCCTCATTAGAGCAGAAAATGGACTAGCCCCAATAACACTAGACAGAGTGAGAGAGATGTCAAGACCAACCCCTCCGCATTTTAAACACATCCAGATATATGAAAAAGGACAGCGGTGAAACCCAGTTAAGTGCATAGAGAGAGGGCCCCCTACTGTAAACGATTAGCATTGCTGATGAGTCAAATCTCAGAGTGCAACAAACCTCCCCTCTGTGTGGTGTGAATACCGATCACACTAATGGCACCTACTATCTTTGAACAATAACAAGAAACAAAAAAGGAAACAAACAAAAAAAATTGCATACACATGAGAAAGAAAACACCCACCCCACCACCATGCACTTAAATCCCCTAGCAATCGTTTTGTCGATAAGAAAATATAGGTGGAGGTTAAATGAAAAATATACATTATTAATATTACAACAGTTAGAGTAAAGAGCTGTAAGTTTCTTGTGAGTAATTAAAAAGATAACAAAAAAAAACAAAAAAAAATACTATCGATTGTATCTCTCTTTCCCTTTGCAATGCGTCTCTTCTCTTGGTTTAAAGGCAAGAGGTAAAGTGTATAGAAAAGGCAGACTCAGTCTAAAGCAGGCCTGTGTATGTGGTAGGTGTGGACACACTCATGCGATTGCTTTCGCCTCCGGCAAAAATGCTTCCCAGTACTTTATCAGCTAGAGAGACAGAGAAAGACAGATATATTTGGGGGGGGGTGTAGAAGAGAGAGAGAGAGAGAGATACAGAGAGATACAGAGAGAGAGACAGACAGAGACATACAGGGAGAGAGAGATACAGAGAGACAGACAGAGATTGAGAGCGAGAGAGAGAGAGAGAGAGAAACAGTCATTTATACACATCTTTAAATAGCAATAGACTAAGAAAGTCTTCAAAATGGCACACTGTACATTTACGAAACTTTAAGACAGTCTTACTTGTTGTTGTGATTGCAAAAGAGACTCCAGATATCTTATAATCTGTTTCTTGAAATCCCGAGACTTCTCTTTCTGTTACAAAAACAAAAAACAAGCACACAATCACTACCCACAATGATTAACAAGCACATTTAGCAACACACAGTCATGCTGCATGCCCACCTCAAATCTGATGACTTCTTTGCGTACGGTGGCAGAAACCCTCTCAAAGTCTCTCTCATACTGACTGACCTTGGCCTCCCACTGCAAAACAAAACATGCTACAATCACACCAGACCACTTTATCAAATGACGTTAAAACTACACCTGCTTTTGATCAGCAGTGCACGCTCACACATTAGTGCCTGCTCCTGAATACAGCTCTCAGTGCAAATTTTGCCTCCAAGTGTTATGGTGTTTTTAACAAAAGCATAAATGTAAACACAAGGAACCACTTTTACAAAAATGTGAGGAATCAATGAATCGATGTATGGTCTGTAATCCTCTAAATACTTTAATATGCCCATAAGTACAAGATCCATTCTTTCTTCTGAAGTAGTTGAACTTTTTTCAAACTGAAGTAAAAACAGTTGTCGGATCATTATGCAGCCCGTACTTGGCGTGATGCTTTTCATGTTTCTTACCTCATTAATATAAATGTAGAAGGATTAACTGAATGTTTAGGGCTGTATAGATCAAACAATAGGGCAGGGATTAATTTATTAAGAAAACGGACAAAACTAAAAAGGGCAGTTGCAGTCTCTGACAGGTTAACAACTATGGTACTCTTGTTAAAATGTGTCATGTCAAGCCCCTCATTTGCTTTGGTGAGTCTATGCTTGTTTCAGCAAAACAAAACCAGACACAGTATCTGCACATTTTTTATATGCAAATTCAATGACTTTTAAGACCTTTTCAAGACCTCTAAGGAGAAAATTTAAGGCGGCAAAACAAAACCATAGCCTAAATTTAGTTGATTTCAAGAAGGCACATACTTCTTTTTATATTTTATGTTGGAGCAACAGCTCTAACATAAAACATCTTTTTCAACCAGCCAATGTCACTTCTCGTCCTCCAACCTCTCTCATTGAATTTGCATTTACACATTCTACACTCGCATGGATTAAAGCAAAAAATAAAATAAATAAATCATCTGACTGAAATTTTTATTTTTTTATTTTTTCCCCGTGTCACAGGTCCATACCACCTCGGCCATGCATAACATTTTTAACTCTGTGTTGTCCATTATCCCCTAGTTGAGATACCACACAAAAGCACACACCTGCCATTTTCATGTTTTGCATCATGAACTAAATGGTTTGCCATTATCGCTTATTTCATTTAGTCAAGCCCATCGCCACTTATTCTTTACTATTTGGTCAATGTCCGACACACCTGTGTCTTCCTTTAACAGAAGCGCGTCCATGCTGGCAAAACCGAAAGCAAACTGACGCGCGAGTGATGCCAATCGAAGGGCCTCTGTCCTGTAAAATAAGGCTTTACGGACTATTTATATAGCCACTTTTACAAATAGCCTAAACTCATTTTAAAGCAGACTGAATACTGCAGACTGTTGCTTATAAAGAGTGATGCTCCAGTCTACTTTAGGCACTTAGGCCATACCTGTCAAATTTCAACATTGAAAATAAGGGATTTTCCCCAAGATGAACTGGGTCCTTACAATAAACACATACAGTAAAGAGCTGATACAACACTGTAAGAGGATCTAAAGTGAGCAGGGTAAGTTGGAACATAACTACAAGCTCCCAAGCACAGTTTCCCCGTGTCTCTCTCTGTCTGTCTCTCTCACCTTCTCTCGCACTAGACACGCATCCACGTTGCTTCATTTCGCCCTAGAATTAATTTACTGCCACTCCTTTTAAAATTTTATACTTTTCAAGGACCCGCGGGGACCCTGTGCTAATATGGAGCAGTGGGCGGACCAGGACACAGGACTGCTGCTTGATGATCGGAGGAGCTGTCTAAAGGGCGGAACCCCTGTTTGAAAGACTAGCAGCTGCCTTAGCTAAATGTGCTGTCCTTACCTACCTCATCAAAAGGGATCAAAGCTATTAACAACATTAACTTTAGGTTAATTTGGAGAAATAAATGCCATTACATAAGGAAAAGTGATATGGTTAAGGACTATGAAGAGGGCGGTGCAAATGTGATTGATTTTGATGTCATGAATAGTGTCCTGAAGTTAAAATGGTTAAAATCCTTTGTTAAATATAATTCTCTTTGGTTCATCATTCTTAATGCTATTTTTGGAAAAATGGGTGGGATAGATTTTTTGTTACACTGTGATTTTGAATGTGCTACTTTGCCTGTCAAACTTTCTGCTTTCCATCAGCAGGTTCTACTATAGTGGAAGTTAATTTACAAACATAATTTCACACCACACAATACACCTGTATAGAATAACAGATACATTAGACTGTGTAAAAGGTCTGTGTATCTAGATGAATGGAAAGCCAAAAGGGTGTGGGCCATAGCTCATTTCATGGATGAAAATGGAAGTGTATTGCAACATTTGACATTTTCAATTTCATCTTACATGTTCTGTGAAGAGCTACAATGAAGTGCTTAAAGCTATACCAGCCCCTTTGATAGTAATTGTGAAAGAAGATATTAGATATTCACAGAAGTCACCAGCGATGAGACCGCTTCTCATAGGAGGAATTAATGTTTTTGATGGCAAATGTACAAATAAAATTACCAGAAATATATTGGTACAGGTTCTTTTTCCTAATTCAGCCAAAAGGAATTCCATTCTCAAAGAATTTCAGGTTGAGGATATAAAGTATTAAAGATTTATTTATCATTTCCCCTCCCTCCTAAAATTAAACAGATCAATTTCAAGACATTAAATGAAATTTATCCAACCAACGAATTTTTAACGTTGAAATTTAATTTTGAAAGGAACTGTGTATTCTGTGAAACTTAGACAGAAAACTTGGAACACCTATTCTTTCTGTATAATCCAGTGCCGTCTTTTTGGATGGAGTTATGGAGTTGGCTTATATCTAAGAGGTCAGAGACGTCTCCCTTAACATAGAAAGTTATTAAGTTCGGCCTTTATGGTAATGACAACGCGACTTTTCTGCTAAACATCTTAATTTTATCTGGGAAATGTATCATTTATGAATGTACATATTTTAAGACTGATCCATGTATGAGCCACTGGTTGAGGGAATTTGGTTTGCTGTACAAATCTTTACTATCTGTAAAAGATAAGAGAGCCCTTCGGATGTGTTCTTTAATTTCTGCCTATAATTTAAGATAAGCCTCTTTATTATTATTATTATTTGTCTATTTTTTGTTTAACTGTTTAGTTTTCATTCAATTATATGTACTCGTGCCTGTCAACCAAAAAGGGGTTGCGACCTTTAGACAGCTCCTCCAATTATCAAGCAGCACTCACAGAGAAGACAAGCTTGCCACGAAGTGATGATTTTGGTGCATTTATCCAATAACCGTCATCTTAGAGGAAGCGGAGCTTCTCTTGCAGGCTTAGAGCAGCTGCCACTGATTGAGGTGGTGATGAAAAAATGTACTACCAAGTCAAATTGCGATTACTACCTTTCACTACCTTTCAAGGGTCTTATTTTGGGCTGAGTTCATTTACTTCCTTTTACTACCGCGCGGACACCCTGCTATAGTGCACTTACTCTATAAGTCTGTGCGCTGCATATGTGCACAATCTTTTTTTTTTTTTCACACTTACATCCACATGCATGGTTTTATTTATCAGTCATAAGAGATATTTTGTATGCAACACTGAAGTCCCGAGACAGCAATAAGCACATTTAATGAATCGAAGGAAGTACAAAAACAATTCTGTGTTCAATAGTGAGTGTTTTTACAAACCATATTTACTTACCACCTTGTGGAGCAGCAAAACATGCCATAGCCCTAGGCATTGCTCCACCATTAAACATCATCCCTAAACAGAAACACAAAACAGGACCAGTGTCATATGTTCTCTATATTCTAAGTACAATGTGAGCAAACATTTTGTGAAGGGACTCTGACCTCTTAGAGGCACTCTCCTCCTCAGCAGTGGTCCTTTCACAGCCTCTCCACTGCCCTTATGAACGGCGATGAAAGCTGTGTGTGAGCTGCTCACTCCAGCCTGCACACTGAGCTCCACCACTCTGGCCTTTAAAGCCTCTTTGTCGGCTGTCTCAGTCTGCTCCTCCCGTTCCAGAGAGCGGAGCAGAGACCGGGCCGCCAGCCTGTGGATGGTGAGTCTGCACAAACATACAGTGTTTAAGGCAAACAAATGTAAAAGCTAGGAAGTGTAGCTGATCATACGATGCAATTAGGTCCTGGGGCTATATCTGTATTAAAGCATTATGGAGAAATACTGACTTTTAGGGTACACACATCAGACAATTTAATGTTGACAGACATCAACATAATTATTTTTTTTCAATAAATAACAGCATTGCTTTTCAAGAAGCCTTGAGTCAAGTCAAGCATAGAACAAACACAATAAAATGAAAACATTATTCCAGGACCATGGTGCAACACAAAGAACAAAAACAGAAACAACACAAGTGCCAGAAAAGACAGGACTACACATAAAGAAGAGTGCAAAAAGAAGACAGAGTGCAACATGAGCAAACTACAATATTATAGGACAGTCTACAAAAGCGGTAACAGTACAAGTGTGAATGAATATAGTATTATGACTATATTCTAGCAGTAGAGTCAGTAGGTGCAAAAATGGAAGGACTGAGGTAGATGGCAGTGTACAGTTGTGCAAAAATATCAATAGCAGCAACAAGATTAAAAAGGTACAGTACAAAATTTATGGTGAGTTTGTTTATGGGGTTGTTAAGGTGTAAATGTTAAAACTGTCTGAAAGAGTCAAGTGTGTATATGCATTTGTGTTGAGAAGGGAACTCTTCAGATGGGAAGTGTGTGTGTGTGTGTGTGTGTGGCACAGTTTTGATGATTCAGTTCTGATTCAGGAGTCTGAGGGCCTGGGGGCAGAAACTGTCTCCTAGCATGGCAGTGAAGGCTTGTATTCTACAGAAAATTTTTGCCAGATGGACGGAGGGAAAACAGGAAGTGAGGTAGGTGTGTGGGGTCAGTCAAAATGCTGCTGACTTTACAGATGAAGGCGTGGAGTACATACACTGCTGAGCATTCTTTGCAATGAAGCTGGTGCTGAGGGTCTGTGACATGAGCACCTAGAAACTTGGTGCCCTCGATGACCTCTACTGAGGGGCCATTTATACTAAGCAAAGGTGTTCGCAATCTCCCGTCATGTACTCCTCCAGGTTGGTAGAACCACCATGTATACATTTTAAACATCTATACATATACATATGATGAGCCAAATGAGTGTAACATATTCACGTTATTTTGAAAGGCCTAAATAAATAATTGGTCATACTTTCATTTGATTCATAGGTTGCGTTAAGTCTTAGCGAAAATCTCACAGGAATACTTAACACTAAAACACTGAATTAGCAAGATTTTTTATTTTGACATTTTATTTTGATTTGATTTTATAGTATATTATATTTAATATTGTTCTTTTTTGTGTCTGAGTCTGTGCAGTCGTTGCATAAGCTGTTTCCTGAATTTTTCTGGTTCTGATTCTAACTTCCACAGTGACAGATTACAGCCCTATTCAGATCGGATTAGTTTACTCAATGAGGGGCATGACTGTAATAAAAAGAAGCTTGTACCATAATAAATATATGCACATTTGAAAAGATCACAGAAAAATACAGACGATTTTCTTAAAAACAGCAGGTAACTCAGCCTGTAATTTTGTCAAGGGAGGAAGAAAAACCCAGACATAAATAAAACAAAACAAAACAACTGTAAAAGAGCAAATTAACACAGGATCCTGTGACATTCCCGGTCAGCAGCCGCTAGAGGTCGCTATTGTTTAATTTATACGTGTTGGCCCTTTATTTTGGAAATTGTGGGTTACTTCACATCTTATGTCAGCTGTCCTGTGTTTTAGTCAAATGATGGTGTTTAGAGATTGGTTCTTGTCCTTTGTCTGTTTTGTATTTAAGTTCCACTGTTTCTCATCTGGACTTTCTGTTCACCCTAACTGTTACCCGAGGTTGCACCAGTTATCCGTGTCCTGAAGTTGGTTTATGTTTTGGTCCTCAAGCCTTCTTGTGTTTGGGTTTTGTAAGTAAAGACTAGCTGAGTAAAATGAAAATCCACGCCTGCGCCTCCTTCCTAGACCGGTACACCCGATATGTGACAGATCCCACATAAATGCAATGTTCTCTGAAGAGGGAAAACATTTTCAATGATCACTTTAAATCCTTCATGTTTTAGAAACGTATGGAGATCATAAGGAGCCTAATATCCACATTCAGCTGGGGGGGGGGGTGGGGGGGGTGGGGGGGCGGTTATGTTGCCCTTGGAGTCAGCT
>JBBJLS010116979.1:0-18147 GCA_037577275.1 Bryconaethiops microstoma
GTGACTCTGTTTCATCCCATCAGAAACTGAATCAGGAGTGAAGCTGCTGGAATTCAGCACATAGAAAAGCTGCTCTACAAACACGACTGCACTCACAACACATATGGAGGCATTTCTCATTTTTTACACAGCTCACACTGCAATAGTTCAGAAAAGAACAGCAACCTGTGCATTTTACACACACACTGCTGCAAATTGTACAAACAGTGAACAGAAAACAAGGGAAAAGAGTTCTCTTATTTTCTTTCATGGCTGTAAGTTAAAAACGTAAAAATAAAAGTCTCAAAATGTATTTCTTCTCCCTGTGATCCTTTAAATCAAAATGTTTTTAAAGTAATAAAAAGAATATTAGTTACATATGTCTAAACCTTTGAATGGCACTCTCTATTTAAAAAACTAGAAGTATTTAACCTGATTGTCCAGTCGTGCCCGGTCCAGCTCATCTCTGAGCTGTGCGTTTTCATGAAAGGTAGCATCTTTGACCTTCAGCACAGAGGCCAGTTCATCCCCTGAGTGCAGCAGCTTCCGTCTCACAGCGTCCAGCTCTCGCTCCCTGCTGACTGCTGTCTCCTTCGCAGCTCTGGAGACGTGTATCTACAATGTTATTCTTATTTCTAGCCATATAAAATATACAGACACCATACAGCACCAACATCTATTAAATGACTGGACACGTTTTATTTCCCACCTTAAAGGCCTTTTAATTGCAATCCTCATGATTAAACCTGAATTTTCTTCCTACGACAAGTTTAGATACTGAAGTTCATGCTCTATATGAATTTGCTTATCGCAATGCAAAAGGGGGTGAAAGAATTACTCTATAATTAAGTCAGATTAAGTGTTAATAAGTGTGTCCAAACTTTTGACTTTTGACAAACTTTTGACTGATACTGTAGTCATTGGAACACTGCCATTATAACAATTGTCGTTAGTTTTAACACACTTACATACAGAAACATATAACAAACCCATCTGTATAAGTGGGTTTAATCTTTAACACCAGGGAAGGTAAGAAAACAAGATACTCAATAACAAATAATACTATTCTATGAAGGCAAATACAGAGAGGGAAGGAGAATACTATACTGTAAAGACCACTTCTATAGAAAAAGAGATATATCAAAAGTTTCTGTGACCCAAAATGCACCAAGTGAAGTTCATATTTAAGAATCCTGAGATTCTTAAGCTTTTTTCTGCAGCAGGCGGACTTTTGGAATTACTCACATGCAGTGATAAGTCGGGAAAAGAGAGTATTAAACTTATTTTAAAAGTTGTGTATTATCAGTTAAGATTGCTACAATTGAATACAAAAGATTTAAACCATAAATGCATCACATTTTACTATACATTTTATTTATTACACTGCATTATATATACATAAATTATATATATTTTTTACAAATCTTTCAAAACGTTTTTACAGTTTTGAACGTTGTCATTTTTAGGGACAATGTCTTAGCAGCTGCATAAGGGTGAGTCCAAAGACTTCCTGAGCATCAAAGCTAACACAAGAACACCCCTGTAATTGCCCTATACCTCGATGGTGATGATAAGATTCTGTGAGATACAAAAGGAAACAAACCAAAAGTGAGCTTGGAAAGGGCACACTCAGAGATTACTAGCTTTAAACATTTATTTGCATTCTGTGAGTTCTTTGGAAGAAGCAGTCACTCACTCTATAGTAGTCTCAAGGTCTTCAATCTGTACATTCAGAGTGTGAATAGTGT
Organism: Bryconaethiops microstoma; assembly: GCA_037577275.1. Classification (NCBI taxonomy): domain Eukaryota; kingdom Metazoa; phylum Chordata; class Actinopteri; order Characiformes; family Alestidae; genus Bryconaethiops; species Bryconaethiops microstoma. Next base: position 1,728 of record JBBJLS010116979.1, read on the forward strand.
TTTCCTAAAGGAATTCAAGAAAGATAAAACATAAGTTTTTCAAAATTAATACTGTGTAACATGCTGATTACCTATAACTGTGATTTCTAGATGCTAGACAAAAATATCCGGACTAACAAGAGCTAATTTACATTTACAAGGGTTAGTTTATGAAAACAAACATACGCACACAAACACACGCAATCTCGGATTGGCTACTTTCAAACCTCCCGCCAGTGGTATTTCACCAGTACAGGGGTATTTCACCGTCCCAAGACACACTTTCTTTGTGTTCTCTGGACAGTACCAAAAATGTATACACTTACATTTCATATGGAAATGTGGTTGAATTTATATTAATATTTATGGTACAAAACTACAAAATAATATTTTTCTTAATAATTTATCACTAAAATGCATGAAAAATTATATATCGCCACAAAAAAGCAGTGACATCGGACCTTGCTCACCACGCCCCCCCGCCCAAACATAAACAACCCAGCATGAGAACGAGGGGGCGTGTATATATACATACTGAACAGCCACAACAGTAACACCACAAATGAAGTGAATGACATGAATCTCTTATAATACTGATTTCTCATTACAAAGGCACCTGTCAATATATAAGGCACCAAATGAACAGCCAGTTCTCGCAAATATAAATATGTATATATCCACAGTGTTCTACATATATTTATATATCCACTCTGTATATATACATACATATACTTATCTAGGTTTACATATATACGCATATATACATTTATATTTTTCTATACACTCATCCATATTTATATTTCCAGATTGTTTGTGTACTTTTTATACTGTACTGTTGGTATAGTTTTTATTCTATTGTTTTGAATTTTTGCTGCTCTTATCTTGTACTGTCCATTTCCACCATGACAATGCAAATTTTCCACTGGTGGGACTAATAAAGAATAATCTTGTCTTATCTTATCTCATCTTGAAACAGCTTTGACAAGGGTTAGATTGTGATGGCTAGATTTTCTTGGTGAGAGAATCTAGAATACGGCAGGTCTTTTGGGGGTATGCAGTGGTTAGTACCTACCAAAGGTGGTTCAAGAGAGGGCAAGAATCTGTGACAGAGTCATGGGCACACAAGGCACACTGATGTGCATGGGGTGCGAAAGCTAGCCCCCGTGCTCCACAGTAGAACTACTGCACAAACTGCTGAAAAAGGTCATGCTGGCTTTGTTAGAAAGGTTTCAGAAAACCCAGTGCATCACATCTTGCTGTGTGTGGAGCTGTGTAGCTGCAGACTGGTCAGAGTGCCCATGGTGATCTTGTCCACTGCTGACTGCTCTTGCAAAGAGCACCTGATCACCAGAACTGGACCATGGAGACTGCGGTCAGGTCAGTGAATAACATGTTCTTTTACATCATGTGAATGGCTGCATGGCCCCTTCATGGCAACAATATTCACTACTGGCAGTGGCCTCTTTCAGCAGGATAATGCACTCTGCCACACAGTATAAATTGTTCAGAAACAGTTTGAAGGACATGGCAGAAAGACTCAAAATCTCAATATGATCGAGCATCTGTGGGATGTGCTGGACAAAATAGTCTGATCCATGGAGGCTCCCCATCACAAGTCACATAACTTAAAAGATCTGCTGCTAACGTCTTGGTGCAAGATACCACAGCACACTTTTAGAGCTCTTGTGGAGTCCATGGGTGGGTTTAATGTTATGACTGATCAGTGTATATGAGGCTTGTATAAAAAACAAATGTGTGTATTTGAATGCGCATGCATGTGGAAACCTTGTCATCCAGCTGTTTGTTAACAGAGCAGAAAAGGTCACTCTTCCTCTCCAGCTGTTCCTTAAGATTGTCTCTCTGTTGGACCAGTTCAGAAACAGTGGCTTGCAATACACTCAACTCTTGTTTTAGACCAGTCACCTCCTTCATCAACACATCTGCACACACACCGACACACACATACCAACACACACACACCCACACACACACACACACACACACACACACACACACACACACAAAAGAACATAAATAAGATAGAAGTCTTTTTAATTACTTGATGAAGTATGGCTTTACCTGAATTTACCTGTAGTGTTGCTAGGCGTTTGTTGGGGAAGGTTGGTTTTGTATATTGTGGGCTACAGCTGCTTAGGTGATGCATTCATGCATTAAACATGATTTAAGCATGTACATAATTTGTACACAAACAAAAAAATATTACATCAACACAATTATTGGCTACGGTAAGTAAACTCTAACCAGTTTGGTTTATGTGGAAATACAATGCAATTTTTTTTCAGTGCTCATTCCGATAAAACACTAGTATGAAAACCCTTACCATTTCTCTCATCCAACTGTTTGTTTCTCTCTTGTACAATCTGCAGCTCTCCGATCCTACTTGTCAGCCGTCGCTGGGTCTCACTCAGAGAGCTCTCTGCGTGACTGCTCGACAACCTGCCGTCCAGCCAAATTTACAGACACAACAGCCAGATCATTTACTTATAAAAAATGACTAGAGCATATAACATCAGTGCTGTGTTGCAAAACATGAGTGACAAGGTCTAATCATAGAAAGCCTGTTCATTAAGTGTTCAATGTACATGTGTCATATGCAAAAGTTTAACACCCCTGGACAAATTACAATGTGCGTACAGGTGTATATAACAGCTCATATTTATCTTAAAACATATTTTTCAGTAACTGCTATGTTTTATTCATATATTATTCATAGTATAATGAAAATAATAAGCACGTAACGTAGGGATATCGTTACGGATTACATTAATAATCAAGTAGTATTTCTATTATTTTAAACAAAAAACAAGTAAAACAAATCATGAGTCTCAAAAAACTAGTCATTGTTTAAGATTACTAAATGTTTAAAAAAATTCTAAACCACTGTACTAACCTGAGCATGGCGCTTTCACTCTTGAGGCGGGTAAACTCGTCCTCGCTAGTGGTCAGCTTTCTGCCCAGCACGCGCACCTCCTCTTCTAGGCCCATCATTGCCTCCCTCATCTGGGCCTGCCTGCTCTTCTGCTCGCCTCGTTCTTGCTCCAGCTGCACAGACAATCGGTCCCACTTTATGTACACAATCAGTCCCACTTTGGTTGCATAGTACCATAGAGATTATCTACACGTGTTTGAATTATTACCAAACTATCTGGTGATCCTTAACACTGTTAGGATTAAGATATAGACCAGGGACATGTCTAGGTTTAAGACTGAGGGTAAGGTTAGGGTTAGAGTGGATGATAGGGTTAGATTTAGGGGGGAAAAAAACAATTTATTATCCTCGCTAGCTGCGTATTCTGAATTAGTTTCACTTTTACAGACACGTTTAAGTCTCCGGTTCTAACACTGTGAATATCTTGTGTTTGAACTACGAGGCTAATTTAGCTAACAGGCAAGGAAAGCTTGTGTCCACCAATCGGAGCTGTGTAAGTCTTTACACACTTATCCGTTGTGTAATTAATCTTGGTAATAGTATAATTTTCTGACATTGTATGACATATACAGACACCTGTACATAAAATAGGTCAAATTTAAGACAAAATTCAGGTGTCAAGATGGTTCCTGTTTTATCTCTTTTACCAAGTCTATCTGAGATCGCTTATCATTTTAACAGCAGTTTAAGACAAGTATGCGACGATTTAGACTTGCAGCTTGCAGCTTGCACACTCATCGGCATTAGACTCGTAGCTCCAGTGCAAAACAGTCTTTTAAGCAAATGTCTTGGTGGGTGACTACATCTGAAGTAAGGGGAAAGTTGTTTAAAGATCCCAGAGTGTTAAAAGATCCCAGTGAGGTCTTACTGTCAGCACTGCATTCTGCAGGTCTTCTACCCTCTGCTCCAGGTGAGCTCTCTCACTTATAGCTGTCTCCTGAGAGATCTGACACAACACACACATGGAAAAACATTCAAGACTGAAAACGCCTTGCACACGTACTATGAAAAGCTATTAATATCTCCCCATACTCCCCTCTGGGAGATGATTAGGCTACTTATTGTTTCTTAGTAGATGACCATTAGGCAAGTGACTTTCCATGATTGCGTCATATAAATAACACGTAACAGACATCATGCAGGCTTGCGCACACACGTATATGTGACTTTACAAAAACAATAACACCGTAGAGATGCTCCAAAATAAATTCAATTGGTTCACTTGTTTATTTGAGGCCGTGGCTTATAAATGTTTTTTTTTCAATGTTTGTTACAGACAGTGTCATATGTTAAATACATCTTGAATCACATACCAGAGATCCTACGGAGACCTTCAGCTCATGTCTGATTTTTCAGCATAACTGAATTTTCTGTAGTCAGACTGAAAGCCAAAAGAGATGCTAAATCAGATTCAAGACACATTCGATGTTTTTGTTTTAATCTGATTGAAATTAGACCTCTGGACAGGCAACTCAGTGTGGCCAGTCAGATCGGATTTAATATGGTATTTTCATAATTCCGTGGTGGCGGTTCTTGGCGTCAGAACGCGCGACAAAAATGTCAGTGACACACATTACAGCTCAAACATGAGGGCTTTTAATAGACATTTTAACAACACTTCACTGAGAGCTGAGGATGCTGCTAGTTTGTTCATTTGTTGTCGTTGTTGTGATTTACGAGGCACGTGACGTTACTGTTTGGGATGGGTGTAATCACAACCGTTTTAGAGCGCTGGTTGGTTAACGCTAATGACAGATATGGGCCTTACAAACACAAACGTGAATCATCAAAGCAGAAAGATCAGAATTGAGCTATAGGGCTTGTAATGTAAATGTAGCCTTTGTTTCTGTCTCTTTCTGGCATTCTTACCATGTATGTTTATGTCTAAGGTCTCTCCAGTCAGACTTGAAAAGGCCCTTTTTACACTAGCTGGCAGGTGCAGAAGGAATCAATTTATTAATTTTGCTGCTAGGTTAGCTAAATGCCGTAAAAGTATATAACTCATTCCAACTGTCCCCTTTAATGGAACAATACAACCATAAATGCCAGACACGTACAAACTCCTGTCCTGGGGGGTCTTATGTCTAGCACAATTTGGTCATTTTCCAACTCAAGCACACCCACTAAACCTGACAACTAACGGATGAGTTCAGGTTTGTTTGAGCAGGGAAATGAACAAACTGTGTTGGACACCAGCCCTCCAGGTCTAGAGTTGAGCACCCCGATATAAACCACTGTTGTTAACAATAAATGAAAGCTAGTAGTCATCAGTTAGCATGATAAAATTTCAGTAATGGTCACTAATGGGTTTCATTTATTGTTTGCAACACTAGCATCAGTGACTGAACAATCTCTTTAATATACTATTGATTAAAGTGTTGATTAAGTTGAATAAGATTTTGAATCATCACTAGAAATACTAGCTTTCCTCCTGGAAAATACACAGTTTAATGTATTCAATTTGGTATTTATTCTAATGATTTATTCCTTATACCCACAAATAAATGGTCACTGCCCTGATAAATAGCTATAAGTATAATTTTCTCAGGCGGCCTGGAAGCTTTGCTTAGTACTGCATGGCGATTGAGGTACTTACACCTTCGAATCTCATCCTGCTTCTGTCTTCTACCCTGTATGTGTGGCTGTTTTTCTTTGTATATTACCTTGAGTCTCTCTCTCAGGCTGTCTCTCTCAGTGCTCATGCGGTGCAGGTCAGTCAAAGCCTCCTCCCTCTCAGCCTCCACGCGTTTGAGGATGCTCTGAGCCGTCACACTGCATTTAGACCCCTGTGATGTCTTTGACTTCATCACCATACGTCGCAGATCTGCTATTTCCTCCTGAGCCTGCAAAACACAGTGATATTAATAGCAAACATGCATGCACACGCACATTTTCTTTCATATTTATGAAGGATTTTTTAAAATAATATGGAATAATCACAGTTACAATCTGACTTGGCTACTTGCTATAAGTGATGGAGCAGATGTAGTATATTCTCTCACTAGAAACAACAATCAACAAGTTGTAAATCCATGACTTTTTTGACATCTTTATTGAACTTGATGTGGTGACGTGTTGAACAGCAAGAAGAAAACTTTATAGTTTATTGCATTTATAATAGACACAAAAAAGACATGTTAAAAATCTAATGTTTAACACTAAATCAATTGCGAAAAATCCAGATGTAGTCAATCAGCCAAAACATAATATATAGCGGCAGCACATCTCTACCAATTGTTCAAATCTCGAAAACTGCATGCCATTGACTACGTTTGAGGTAAGAGATTTCTTTACTTATCGCTAAACTAATCCATTAAGCATTACATGCTTAAACAGGTATGATGTTTAGAAACCATCCCAAATGTTTGTTTTTAAAGCCTCTTCGTCTATATATTTACAGTAAAGATTCATTATTAGCATGTGCACAGTAATGTTAGACTGGTAGTTCTAAAACCGGGAGTCATGGAGGGTTGTACTAAGGGGGCACAGAAAAAATTCAGAAGATGTATTGCTACTTAGTCATTTTTCATTTTGTGAGTTTATTCAATCTACTTTAATCATATCTTAAGTTGTACCTATTTGAAATGGTAGATAAAAAATATTAAAATTGTGAGCCAGTGGCAGTGGTGGAGACATATTGAGGACGTGGAGGGGCCTTAGATGTAAAAAGTGTTTTCAAAAGGGGCCGTAAAACGTAACGTAAAAACTGTACTGGACACTAGTTGAGTACAAGACAGACTGGACAGCCCCCCGCACACCTGCTGGTAGTGCATTCTGGTCTTGTCCCGTTCGGCTGTCAGCACTCGGACGTTGGCCTGGACCTCAGCGAGGTGCCGCTCGTATTTGTCTAGCATGCTCTGCAGCTCATCCCTCTCTCGCAACAGCCTCATCAACTCTGAGTCATACGTGCCCCCCTTAAACGCACACAAACAGACACATACATACAAAACTGTGATGATGCTCACAGGGATTCTACAATGAGAGAACTCCCACTATTCAGGCCACCATACTGAACACAGTGCAATGCTTTAAGCCTGAGTCTACAGTTGCTATTGCTATTTTGTGCATCTATTCTGTGGATCTTTTTAAACATAATTATGTAAAGACACACTACATACTACAAACTTAGTTACATAAGAATTACATTTACATTCAGTTGACATTTTGTACATGTTTAGGATCGCACATATGACTATTTTGTCATTTACTGTCTACTTACAAAGACTAAGCATAGCCCTGAACTATATAACGTCCCAAATGGACGTTCGTCAGTTAAGGGAAATGTAGTCCAGGATTAGACTTAAACCTTGAATGGGAAACCGACCCATGAAACGATAATTTGCCATAAACATATTCAGCTATTTTAGCCACCAGCAGAAGTGTAATTTCTAAGGCTAAACTGTCTCTGGATAAAAGCATCTGTTAAATAGCGTAAATGTAAATGTAAATGTACCTTCACCGGAGACTGTCTGGCTGGGCTGCGGCTAGAGGAGTTTGCCTTGGTGGGGCTGGATGATCTGCGGGACCTTAGCGTGCTCTTCATCCTCTCAGCCTCTGGACTATAGTGTTACCTTTCCTCCGCCAAACTGTACACGAAGCAGTTCTGATGGGTCTCCACACCGTCCACACACTGCTCCTTTTTCTAGAAGGAGTAATAAACCTGTTCACACTTCAGAATCCAAAGCATCTGTCATTTGGTAGATAGACATGGTGAAAATAAACCATATGCCAATTGGTACCAACTGGAATAGATTTATTAACCCAATAAAGGAAATAAAGAAACAAGACGGATTGAATGATTTTTCGTCTCATCAGTTGATAGCACTCATTTAACAATGGATTAGACATGGTATACTTAAGTATTTAAGCACTTTCCAAACGTGCTGAACTTGCTGAAGTTGTTTAGCAACGAGTAGTACTTTCAATAACACTTATTTTTAACATATATTGCATGTATAAATGGCTTTATTCACTCATTACTCAAAAACAAACATAAAATTGACACCAGTAATAATTTACATTCAAATTATTATTTTTAAAAAAGTGAGATAAACCATTCGTTCAGCAGTTTGAGAACAACGACAGATCTTGCAAGATCTCCCTTTTGACATCTTTTGGGGGGAAAAAGTACCATCCCAACACCCCAACTTGAAGCTCAGTAACCATCTGTGAAGAATTATGTAATCTTGCTGCAGATTTATTTTCTGATTGAATTTAGACAGAGGCCGATTTTTAAACCAAGAGTGGATGGACGTATTACTCCACAAAATAAAATAAAAATGATCTGCAGATTAAGAACATTAGTTTCATCCATTAATAAGTTGTATGAAAAGAGACTGCACAGTAGAGCACCTGCTCAGGCAAAATTACATGGCCCCAGGTTACACATTGAGGGTTGGAAACTATGGACTACCTTCTCAGTTTCCTGCTTCGACTGTATAATCCTCAGGCTCCCCCTGCAGGCTGCACTGTGACGGCTCCTCAGGATGAGGAAAAAAAGGATTTTAAATCGGTGCATTTAATGAACGTGATTTTACTCCTGCACCCAGTCTAAAGGTCATACCCTTAACCACAGCCATAATAGCAGGGGCATTTTTGGTGAGAAATGACTGAGAAAAAAAAGAATGAGAATTTTGTCTTTAAGTAAAAGCACTCAAAGCAAAATTAAACGAATAAACAGCAAAAAAAACAAATCATTTATAAAGAAATAAAAACATCTAAAAATTAGCAACACGTAATAACAAAAATGTAAGTACTTTTGCACTTTAGCTCAGTAATGAAACAGCATAGATAGAACATCTCTGCTTTTTACACAGGTTTTAGTCCATCGCTGCCTCGTTCATTGGAGAGGATGGAGGATCCTGCGGTGTCTAGACAAAAGTATAGAACAGCTTCCACTCTTCTTGGAAGGCTTTCCACAAGATTTGGGGGTGTCTCTCCACAAGATGCACTGTGGATTCTGTGCATTCATGAGGGCAGACACTGATGTTGGACAAGAAGGCCTTGCTCACAATCTCTGTTCCAAAGGTGTTGGATGGGGTTGAGGTCAGGGCTCTGTACGGGCCAGTCAAGTTCTTCCACACCAAACGCATCCAATCATGTCATTATGGAGCTAGCTTTGTAAAGTGTTCATTTGTCATATGTGAACACACCACAGCACTAAGTGTAAACAGCACAAAATTCTTCTCTGCATTTAAACCATTGACCAAGTGAAGCAGCGGGCAGCCAGGAACCCAGCAGACGGTACCTTTCTCCAGGGTACCTCACCACGAGCAGTTGTGGATTCGAATCCACAACTTTCTGATCACAGGAGCAACTCCCTAACCACTAGGCCAGCTGCCCCAGTGTGCCCCAATGTGAAATTCTGCCCCTGCAGCCTGGTGCCCCCTTGCTGCCCCATTGTGAAACTCTTTCTCTGCATTTAACCCATTCAACAGTCTGAGCTGCCAGAGAGAAGTGTGTGGGGATGGTACTTTGCTCAACAGTACTTCAGTGGTGACACTGGCAGTCCTGTGATTCGAAACCAACGACCTTCTGATTGCAGGGACAAATCCCCAACCGTCAGGCCACCAACATAGTTCATGCACACAAACCATGGCGTTGCCCAAAATGTCTTGGTATGATGACGCACCAAACCCTTAAAAACAGGAGTGTACCAATACTTTTGTCCATGTAGTGTCAGTGCAAATGCGCAAAGCTTGTAGGAGAGTAACAGTAAACTTACCAGATAGAGCTGGAAATGGTAAGGTTAGATAACCAGAGAAGTCGACTTTATAAAGATTTGTTCCGTTTGCTGGACTGCAGGCCACCACAACAAGCAGTGCGTTGTCATGGCAACTTAAAAAACGGCCTATGCTAAAATGTGTTTGTTACAAAATGTTCCGTTACAATAACAACAAAATAAAATCTAATGACACATTAAATCGGGGCATAATTGTAAAACAGCATAAAACGCCTTTAACCAAATGAGGGGCAAGTCAGGAAAAAATATTACAGTAGCTACTATTGTTTTCACGCGTAAAAAGTCGAAGTCAGTCAAGGCTGAGTCTCAACAACACTATATGGCGAAATGTATTGGGACGCCTGACTTTAATAATATGTGTGTGTCCACAAAGTTGGAAGCATTGTCCAAAATGTCTTAGTATGCTGAAGAATTAAGATTGCCATTCATTGGAAGTAAGGGGCCTAGTCAAAAACCTAAAAAAACAGGCGTGTCCCAATACTTTTGTCCACATTGTGCACCCCCTTTTCCTTCTAGAGCTTTCAAGTTTTGTAGGTCACGAAATTATGGGTCATTGCCCTCAATAAACCTCTACACTGACTTTCTTTTATATGCACTGCACAACATTTTATATGCATTGTATTGTGTTGTGGTACTTCATGACCTGTTTGGAGTTTTAGGAAGACATTTGAGAGATTACACACTCACATTACTACCAGCAATACTTGCTGTTTCACCACTTGCTATTCGCTAATGCTTACTTAGTAATAGGTATTACTGTACTTACTAATATGTTGAGGTTTATACATTTAGGTGCTGGAAGTAGGGCATGATTTCCTCTCCTCGAAATCGTGAAGAATGGAGAAGACCTATGTTAAATATTTCCTTTCTAATGCAGTTGACACAAGCGAGTCCTTCAGAATTAAGCAGTGTTAGTTCGGAGGATTAAGGAGGACAAATCACAGTGGAGATTTAAACAGTGATTGAACAACCAACAGTAAGTAACAACCAATCAGAGCGCTCCTTCTTCACACGTTCGCGTCCTGGTTGGCTTGACAACCAGCATGGCGTTTCATTGATACTAACCTACATTATATGGACAAAAGTATTGGGACGCTTGAACGTAAAGTAAAGTGGCCCCTTATACTCACGCGTGAACACAGCACAGCACAGCACAGCACGCAGTGTGAAGAAGGTGAAACTATTGAGGGGCGCCCGGTAGAGTGTGCTCAAGGCTACCTCAGTGATGACACTTTTTGTGGAATACACAACCTTCTGACTGCAGGGGCAACACCCTAACCACTAGGCCACCAACTACACCAAAATATACTTTAATTACTTTAATATGGAGATTGTCCGCCTTTGCAGCTATAACAGCTTCCACTCCACGATTTCTGTGGGAATTCGTGCCCATTCATTCTGTAGAGCATTTATGAGTTCAGGCACTGATGTTGGACGAGAAGGCCTGGCTCGCGATCTCCGTTCCAGTTCATCATAAATGGTGTTGGATGGGTTTGAAGTCAGGGCTCAGTCATGTTCTTACACACCAAACTCATCCCACCATGTCTTTATAACCCTTGCTGTATGCACTGAGGTAAAGTCATGCTGGAATTGAAAAGGTTTTTCCACAAATTGTGTCCACAAAGTTGGAAGTATAACACTGTCCAAAATGTCTTGGTGTGCTGAAGCATGAAAGCTTAGCCCTTCCCTGGAAGCAAGGGGCTACCTGAATTCAATAACTAAGAGGTATGTCACATTACTTTTGTCCATATAGTGTATATAAAAAACAAAGCTGAAATTTGCCTTGCACAGTGCCTCTGAACAACAGCCACCTTATAATGTTACATTGTCTCACACTTCCCCTGTGTCTTTCCTGGAAAGTCCTGCTTTGTCACAGAAACTCTCCAAAATCTTGAGGAAAGGCTTCGAATAAGCGTGGAAGGTGTTCTAGCTGCAAAGGGGTGGGGGTTTCTGTTCCACACGAACAGAAACTAAAAGTGGCGCTTAACTTTGAGCCCAGTTTTGCTCCTACAGCCGGTTCTTCAAGACAGATGTTTTTCATCATGGAGAAAATGAAAGGAATTTTGATCATACTGTTAAGCTGGGCTACGAGTGTGTCAATGTTCAAATGTACCGGTAAGAAAACTTCTCTTTAAAGAGGATTTAGTCGTGTATAGTTTACATTCATCACAGGTTACAACACTATTATGGGGGGAGGACATAGTCCGTTTAATGAATCTGCTTTAGTTTTTTTATTCTACTTTCTCTGTTTTACGCCTTGTTTTTGCCCTTGTGGGGGAGGTTTAATTGATTTTTTGCTGGGTTTTAACTGTGTTTGTGCAGAGGAAGTATACACTATATGGACAAAAGTAGTGGGGCAGCTTCCATTCTTCTTGGAAGACTTTGGTCCTCATAGTGCATATTGTATTTTGTTGAAAGTGGGACTTTCGATTTAGAATTATTAGGTAGAAAACAAAAATTCTAAATATCAAGAAAAGAGTTTCTGAAAAATCTGGTTTAGTTGGTTTTGAAGGCAGTGTCAGTGTCCATGCTATCAAAACATGCATCACTGAAGCTAAAATGTAAATAATTTTAACGCTCAAGGGATTTTTTTTTCTAATAATCAAACCTTGTAGAAGAGGGAGGTTTGAAGGAGTCGTTTCTGTGCGTGCTACGCGTTATGGACAAAAGTATTGGGACACATAAATGCTCTTCAGAATGAATTCCCGACAGAAACACTCCAAAATATTGTGGAAAGTCTTCCAAGAAGAGTGTTTTAGCTGCAAAAGAGGAGAGCAACTACATACTAAAGTCTATGTATTTGAATGCAACGTCATTAATGTCCCCGTTGGTGGAATTGCCATTCGTCCCAATACTTTTGTCCATGTATTGTATGTGTGTGAGTTTTTTCCCCCTTTATTTATTCTCTAGCCCAGCAGATGGAGACATATGTCGTGGAGGGCCATTCTGTGGGACTCCACTGCCTCGCCTGCGAGGACATAGAGAACGTCACGTTCAGCTGGACCAGAGATAACCACACTGTGAGAACATCTCCACATATAAAAGTTCAGGGCAGTTCCTTGTGGTTTTTAAGGACGGTGTCATCAGACAGTGGCCTTTACGTGTGTACAAGGTAGGGGATTTCACAGAGGTACATTCAGGTCAAATTCACAGCGTCAAATAATGTAAACAAATGTTTTCAGATAATACGTATATTACTGTATATTGTTTTTTTTAGATATATTAATCTGTTGTGTTAAATAGCTTTTATTCTAATGGTCATGCTGCTTATGCTTTTCTTCTATTGTACTGTCCACTGCTGGAACAATGCAAATTTCCCACCTTTGGGACTAATAAATGGTTATCTTAAAAATAAAGCTGCCTGCTAAGCTTGGATGTACCATTTTAGGGGTAAAAAAAACATTCTAAAATGAACTATTCTAAAATTAAATGGACATCTTTACATATGAGAAGGCTTAGTCATTGGTATGTATTTATTTCTAAAACTATTCTGGGTACTACTCCTTCTTATTTATCCTGCCTTTTAACCTGGAAACATGGAAGTTACTGTCTTAGATCTATGGATGTTCTGCAACTTGTTGTCCCTAAAGTACGAACTGAACTGGGCAAGAAAGCTTTTAGGTTTTCGGCACCTCACACTCGGAACGACTTACAATCTAAGCTTCAACTTCAAGCCCTTTGTTACACTGAAGGAGTTTAAAGTCATGGTGACGTCATTGCAGTTTACTTTGTCTGCATGTAAGTGTTTCATGTGAGAAAAAGTTAATGTATTCATTTAATGTGTTGTTTGCTGCGGTCGTGCTGCTGCCTCCTTGGCCTGGTCTGCCTTGCAAAAGAGATCTCTGATCTCAATGGGACAAGCCTGGTTAAATAAAAGTTAATAATATTATAATAAATAATTTTTAAAAACTGGGAGGCAAAAGTTGTTGTTTAGCTCCATCTGGAACCTCATTTTTTTTAAAGACCCCACGGTGGCACAGTGAGTAGCACTGTGCCTAATATTTCCAGGGTTGGGGGTTCAAATCCAGGTCCTGCCCTTGTGTGTGTGTGTGGAGTTTGCATGTTTTATTCGTAGTGATGTGGGTTTCCTCCAGGCATGGTTTCCAAATTGAACGCAGGTGTGAGTGAATGGTTTGTGGGCACCCTGTCCAGGGTGAGTCCCTGCCTCGCACCCATTGACCCCAGAATAGGCTCTGGGTACCTGTGACCCTAGTGAGGATTGAGGGGTTACAGAGAGTGAATGCTGTGTTTGATAGCACCCCACATACCTGCTAAAGTTGGTGATTAAGAGATGATTTAAAGTGTGTTAAGTGTGTTTGAGCAGGGGTCGCTTTACTTACGGTTTCAAACAGACTTTGATTCCCCAGTCCATTAATGGCTGTTCATGCATAAACTAGGCTGCAAAACTGACTGATTTTGTGGTGCCACAAAACAAATGCAGGACTGAAATTGCTGTAAATTGATGATTTTTCTTATAGCACTTGTGCCTTTGAGAGCTTTGAAGCTAGAGTGTTCCTCTCCGTTGAAAAACAACCATGTCCGAAAGTCCAGACGTTCATACAGGCCTCGGAAGGAACCAACGTCACGCTGACCTGCACTGAAGATCCCGTTGAGACTCTAGGACAGATATTGCAAATGCAGTGGTGGAAGGTATGACTCAATGGCAGCATTAACTCAACCAGTGAAACTGACTGAAGTCTTTGAGTGCAAGTCAAACCTTTGGACAAACCTGAGTGATATTTTTCAGCCTATGCTAAGAGTTGTGATTTATTAGGCTTATTCTTTGGCCTATGCGACCAACATTGATACTGATAGTGGAGAATTGTATTTTTCTGAGCCAAATCAGTCAATATGTAGTTTAATCATTCAAACTCTATAGATATTTTTAATCTATAAAATGCAGAAAATCAAGGCTTGACCTCAAAATCTGAATTATACTTACAATATGGCCAGTTAGTTATTGGCCCTGGTCATATTAACCACAAATCATTGTAGTTACTTATCAAATATGATACTTGTTTTGCTATAATGTTCAGCTGAATAATAAGGACGGAAGATATTTTCTTATTTATTACATCACCATGCACCAGTAATATCATGTTTAACTCATAGCATCATGTTTCACCTCTCTTGCCCACCAGCACCATCAATAATTAAGCTAGCTTGAAAGCAGTTATCTCAGAGACCCCCACCCCAATACCATGTTTCACTCAGAATAACATCACGATACAGAAAAGAAATGCAGTTCTAAGGTCAGGAGTGTGACATCTGTCAGGCCTGTCATGATCAAGGATGTACTCTTTGTCAAGGATATGCAGCTTGACTTTGATTTTTACTAAATCTGGTTTTACAGGACTGTAAACCAACAGGATTGCGAGGCAATGAAATGAGTCTCGCTGCATCAGTGAGTCGTGCGGGTGACTACACTTGTATGGTCATCTTCAGGCATGAAGGGGAAAATTACACTGCCTCTCACACCATTCAGCTCATAGTGACTAAGAATGGTGAGTAAATATAGGTGTGTGAGAACAGTTCAATATTTATCTGTCTATCTAGGTAGGTAGATAGACATGTCTCTTTGTTCTGTGTACAGTATATACTTTATATATCCTTTCTCTTTGTTAAATACATGTTCACACATTTTGCACATAAACATCAAATCATTACATATTGGAGAACATCATCAAAGGAAATAGGCCTAAATTCTCTTGAACACATTCCACATACAAATTAAATCCAGATGAGAATCAAGCTGAAAGAAGTTGTTGCACAAATTAGAAGTAGTTTCATAGAATATATATAAAGACATTAGGCATAGGTTGATTCTATAGCCCAGTGATAAGATAAGATTTTTAAAAAACCTTTATTAGTCCCACAAGTGGGAAATTTGCATTGCTGTGGCAGAAAGTGGACAGAACAAAGGTAAGAGCAGCAAAACAATAGATTAAAAGCTATACAACACAACAAGATAAAAATTAAAAGTACAAAACATAAATATATGAAATATAAATCTAGACATTTGTATGTGTATGCAAATATATATATATGTATATATTTAAAACCTATATATATATATATATATATGTATATATATATGTGCATACACATACAAATGTCTAGATTTATATTTCATATATTTATGTTTTGTATGTTTTTATATATATATATATTAGGGCTGGGCATGTTTGCCCGTTATTATCACGTTAACATTAAGTAGATATTATTTTATCACATATTAATGCAGATTTTAAAAAATCCTTTTGATTTGAAAGTTATGTAAGTAATGGGACGCTCGACTTTAATGACACTGCATTCAGATACATAGACTTTCATATGAAGTTGGTCCCCTTTGTAGCTGCTATAATGGTCGCCCCCCCCATGCTATGGACTCTGAGGGGAACTTGTTACTTGATAACTCTGAGGGTAACTTGATAAAATGTGTATGCACTGGCAGGGGCAAATAGCGTTGATTTTATATCTGATTTGATTACATTAATGTTTAAGTTGAGAGTTACAAGTAACATTTTAACTGCAACTGTGTAACTGTATTAAAGGGAACACTGTGTCATGTTGGTGCGAGCAAGAAGGACGCAACTGAGGGAGAAACTTCAGGAACAAAAGTGTCGAGCGAAACACGTCCACAAACTAGCAAAGAAGCTTTAGACTTTATTTAATTTTGTGTATGACAGTGCGATTAATCGTAATTAATCGTGATTACTAAAAAATGTAATCGTTGCCCAGCATTAATA
>JBBJLS010116988.1:0-18147 GCA_037577275.1 Bryconaethiops microstoma
TAGACTGTGACAGTTTGCAAAAGGTATGACTAATGTTGGACATGCCACTTTTTGTTCAAATGTAAATAAAAGCTGAGGAATATTTTTTCCACAATGACGCCTCTTGTACATCGTCTTATTATCTTCTGGGAGACGCCTGTGTCATTTCCAGTGAAGAAGAAACTTGCTTGGTGAATAAAAGTAACTAAGTCAAAATTTGCCAGGGGTATGAATAATTTCATTTATGACTGTGCATATACACATATATTCTGGATATATTCTTATTATTGATTTACTAAATATTTACATCTAACGTGTTTTTTGTGTAAGTGAGTAATTTAGTTTTTCTTTTATATTTTCTTTCTTGCAGTTGTGTATATAAATATTTTTTTATAGTTCCTGTTCTGTGAGTGTGTGTATAGTCCCTGTTCTGTGAGTGTAGTTGTGAGAGTCTGCAGTACTGTATATAAATATGTGTATGTCAGTGTAGTTGTGAGGGTCTCCAATACTCTATATAAATATGTGTATTTCTGTTCAGGTGTGTGTATAGTCCCTATTCTGTGAGTGCAGTTGTGAGGGTCTGCAATTCTGTATATACATATGTGTATTTCTGTTCAGGTGTGTGTATATAGTCACTGTTCTGTATATATTCCGTGTTCTAAGTGTAGTTGTGAGGGTCTGCAGTAGTGTATATAAATATGTTTATTCCTGTACAGGTGTGTATATAGTCATTGTTCTGTGAGTGTAGTTGTGGGGGTCTGCAGTACAGTATATAAAAATGTGTAGTTCTGTTCAGGTGTGTGTATATAGTCCCTGTTCCCAGTGTAGTTGTGAGGGTCTGCAGTGATCTGCGTCTGTGCTGATCTACTCTCCTCGATGAAAGCAGAAGTGTTGAACATTAACGTGGCTCTGACTCGGGTGGGTTCCGCCCCCCTGCTGATCAAACACTGATCAGACACCGCGAGCTCAGAGGCGCGTGCGGACACTTCACACATCGGCTTTATTTCGTAATCTCGTTAGTAGCGCCTGAGACCAACCACAGTCTCCCGACCGGCATCCCGAATGCAACAAAAAAATAAAATAAAATAATGAGTTCAAAAAACATATATTACATATATTTATTAAATTAGATCAAAAGTATTAATTCTACATTTCCTTCAGAACTTGTAAATTACACTAGCTTTCATTCAGAAAAACATTCAGTTTAATCATAACATCTAAAGGTGCGATGAAGGTGACAGTATGCGTATTCATTAATTTATTTATCTGATCTATTTATCTGTCTATCTATGTGTCTATCTGTCATTCATTCATTCATTCATTCATTATTAATCCGTTGTTTCGTTCATTTTTGTGTCTATGTGTGTGTGTGTGTGTGTGTGTGTGTGTGTGTGTGTGTGTGTGTGTGTGTGTGTGTGTGTGTGTAGAGTGAATTATAATTTTAGTTGTTGTTGTCAGTGTTGGGTGGTGAGAACTCAAACAGCACCGCTATGATAACAGCGTTTCCAAATGAGTGTAATGAAGTCCTGATTACTGCTGGATCTCCAGCCTGAGATGAGGCTCGTGTCTCTTATCTGTCTGCTGCTTTTATAGAGAACTCATCCAGATTTAACTGGCCATAAAAACCGCCCTGCGGGGCTCCAGATTATTTTACTGCAACCTTTATTTTTTATTTTATTTTTATTTTACTTGCCATCTCAAATCCTCCGTCATTAGAACAGGGAATGAACAGCACTTTGTTTTTAATTAAAGATGTGTTTTTACTTTCCCCAACTCTTTTTAGCTATTTAGTGTTAAAACAGCATTGTTACGTTTTTTATGTTTAACAAGAATCACTAATCCAATAATTACAATGATAATAATGACGATTTTTTATTCTTATAAATGCATCATACAAATACTAACATTATTTGTATTATTGTACTAAGAAATACTAATATTAATTTAATGTTGCTTAATTTAACTAAAAACACGAGTTTCTACGTAATAATAATAATAATAATAATAATAATAATAATAATAATAATAATAATAATAATAATAGTGTCATCATGTTAATTATACAATCTAATCTTTTTGGCAGACAAAGTTTGGTCTCTCAGGTAGATTACGAAGCACATTCTCACCCCAACACACACACACACACACACACACACACACACACACACACACACACACGCTGCCCCATCCCTCCTCCATCACTGCGTCATTTTCTCTCTCTCCGCCTGTATTCAGAATACGCCGCTCTGACTGGTCAGTTGCTTCCATTCACAAGAATGCACTGTCCAATACTGTCTCAGGAGGGGGCGGGGAGTTCCTGAAAACGGGTGGTAAACGAAAAAAGTCAGGACCGTCCGCCTCTCCTCCTCTGCAGCCCAGGCTCGAGTCACGTGGTCTGTCTCGTACAAATAACTGGGAGTAAAAGTAGAGAGAGCGAATCCCAGTCCAGCTAAAGGAGGCATTATCAGCCTCTGCAGCTATCAACACAAACCAGAAAAGGCATCTATTTTTCTCCTTTTACAGCTTTTTTGTGCTGCCGGACTCCTCTTCGCCCTGTCCTTTCAGAGGCCTGCAGAAGACCGGGAGAACTCCAGAGGTTCTGCTCCATCAGCCTTCTGGGGGAAAAAAGGGATCCCAACTTTATCACCCACCGTCCTTATCTGGTGAGATAATACGACGAGAGCTCTTGGATGAAATTGTGTTTAGCTCCACACTATCACTGTTTTATGTGATCTGAGTTTCCATTGATAAAATATATGTGGCTGAGATTAGGTTATCTGTTATGTTTCTTGAGCAGATGTGGCTTTTTGTGGGATCACAGCTGGAATCACTGATACTTCTTTATACCTGCACTAAGATTAGCAGCCCTTCCTTAAATATCACACCCGGTTACACGTTTGGATTGACTTTAGTTATGTCTGAGTGGATGCTGATTTAGTGCTACAGGCTTTATTATTAAATTCTGAGCCGTATTATTATTATTATTATTAGTTATTTAGTCATTATTTAGTCATTGAACTAAAACAGCCAGATGTCCGGACGCGTGGCCTGTATTATTAATTATTTTGCTCATGTGGCCATTATTCCACTGTCAGGACGGAGAAATCTGAAGGAAATCCTTGTTTTTTTATTTTTATTTTTAGATCATAATTAAGACGGATCACTACTGCAAACATGGAGAAAATGGTTTCATTTTTTTTATTTTCCCTCTTTTATTCCCAGGAGTGGAATCGACTGCCGAGGAAGGAACCTACAGATTTGGACAATTTGGACTGGTCATTTTTATATTATAATTTTTGGGTTTTTTTAATATAGCTTTATATAGTTTTTAATCTACGGAGAGTTAGGTTTGTTGTGTTTTCGTGATGTACTCCAGTTTGGCTTTGTCCTCCACTCCGTCCCCGTACACGCATGACTCGGCCAGCTACATCCACCCGTCCGCGAGCTCGCCAGTGTACGTGGCCGGCGGGCGCGTGCCCGCGGTGCTGCAGCCACTGTCTTACCTGCAGCCTTGCGAGCCCGCGCATGCGCACCAGACGCACCTGAGCGCCCACCACCACGCGTGGCCCCAAGCAACCGCGGACGGCTCGGCGTTCAGCCCGGGCAGCCCACACCCCCCACACACCCACCCCCACTCCCACCCTCACCCTCACGCGCCCCCGGCCTTCTCCTATGCGTCCAGCCCGCCGTCCAGCAGCGCGGACCAGTTCGGGTCTGGAGGAGGAGGCACCGGGGGAGGGGGGGGCCCGCTGGTCCGGTCCGGATCCTACTCCAGCCCGTACGCCGCCTACATGAGCCCGGACCTGGGGGCCTCGTGGACCCCCGGACACTTCGATGGTGGCATGATTGGCTTTCAAGGACGCCAGGGACCACTGACCGGGAGGAGGTCCAGTTTGGGTGGGTCAGCTTTCCTTCTCTCCATCCCTTTTTCTTTCATTCCTTACTTCTCTAAACAAGCTTGTGGGTCCGTTTTAGCGTTTGAGGAGGAGGAGGTCCAATTTGAGTGGGTCAGTTTTTCTTCTTCCAATCCCTCTTTCTTTCGTCACATCCTGAAAAAAACGAAAGTCCATTTTAGCTTTAATAAAGTAAAATTTGAGTTCAAATAATGAAGAGGAGGAAGTCCAGTCCGAGTAGGTTCCTGTGTGTACCAGCTATCCTTCTTTCCATCTCTCTTTCTTTCATCCCTTATTTCTCTAAACTTGTAGGTTAATTTACATTTTAAAAAAGTAACTTTTGGGTTCAGATAATAAGTGCAAGGAGGAGGTAAAGTCTGAGTCGGTCAGCTTTCCTTCTTTCCATCTTTCTCTCTTCCATCCCAGTATTTCTTTAAAGAAACATGTAGGTTCATATTAGCTTTATAGCTTTAAAAAGGTAAAATAATGAATCAATGAAATACACGGATTAGTATTCTGTTGGTTTAATATTAGAAGTTCAATAAACTCAAAAGGCGATCTGGAACGTTTTAAAACAACGAATCGTTATCACAGTATTGGAACTGCAGCAAAAGCACCTGAAATCAGTCCAATGCAAAACAGCCTCGATAATTTTAGTTGATCAGTTGGATCAGATCTGTTGGGAGCATGAAAAGCTAAAAAAAATGTGTAGAAAGATTTCAATGAAATCAGAATCTTTTTTTTTTTTTCATTTTAAATTATAGCCAATTCTAAATGGCTTTGCTTTTATTTTCAGTAAGAACCCTAAATCTGTACAGTATGTTTAAGGTTTTCGATGTTGAATTTCAAAGTGTTTTATTGTTTCATGTCAACACATCAGAACCTGTCATTTGACAAAATGATCACAATCTCTTCTTATAGTGAAGAGCAGCTGGGCCCAGACAGAATTCAGTGCTGAAAAAGCCACAGTAAGTGCGAATTCAGCACAAAAAAATAAGTATTCAGCACTAGAACGAATTTAACGCCGGGAATTCTGTTTATCTAGAACTCGGTTCTTTCAAATCAATGTGCAAAAAAACGGTTGGAATGAGGGGAGGAGTCTCGTTTGATTCTGCCAGGCCACAATTTATAACCGACGTGTTTAAAGTGGTTTAATGAGATTTTAGGGCTTAGGCCTGAACTTTCTCCTGGACTAAAGAGTCTGGGCCAGCCTGAAGCTGAGAGATTGATGGTGAAAGCTTTGTTTTAAGTCAAAGATCAAAATACGACCTTTAAAACTAATACACATCCTTTAATAGCCGATGCTGCTAATACACTTTACCGGCAGCTTTAATGGCCAAAGGTCGTTTGTGTATGAATTGATAAAAGGCCTCAGTATTCAGGGCTATTGTCACTTTGATCAGACTTACCTGAACAAGCCATTAAGCAAATCAAGGGCCGATACACATACAGCAACGCTTCAAACACCTTTTCAGAAGATGGGACTTAATTTAATATTCGACCTTCAGTCTGTCCTTCACTTGAGCACAGCTTTATTATAGGCCTTCTCCCGAGTATAACTTGATTTCAGCAGCCTAACATAATTACTGAAATTAGAACTGAAGTCTAATAACTTTAGAATGTCCTTAAAATGAATTGATAATAATAATAATAATAATAATAATAATAATAATAATAATAATAATAATAATAATAATAATAATAGGTTTACATCTGAACATCCCCCTTCCTATATTAATAAAAATAAAATTAGAAAAGAAAACAAACAAATGACAAGCAGGTTTATAGCTGAACAACATACCTTCCTATAATAAAAGCAGAAACGAAATATACAAAAATAGTACACAAAAATGCTTCAAAGCAAGTAAATAAAGTAATGACAAGTAGGTTTGTTGCTCAACAAACCCCTTTCATATAATAATAATAATAATAATAATAATAATAATAATAATAATAATAATAATAAAGTAGAAAAGCAAACAAATAAATAACAAGAAGGTTTGAACAGCCCTTCTTCCTATGGCTAATAATAAAATAAGTTGGGATAATAATAATAATATGCTCTAGTTTGTTGATTTGTCTTTTGAAAAGTGGAATTTGAGTCATTAATTATAGGAGGGAGGTGCGTGTCAGGGTTGATTGATTGGGGGAAAGCTGGATCTGGACCCCTGATAAGAAGACCACTAAGACCCGTGCGCCCTGTCACCCACCCGTCACACTCTTCGCAAATAATAATAATAATAATAATAATAATAATAATAATAATAATAATAATAATAATAATAATAACAGCAACAACAACAACAACAACAGGAATAACAACAGCAATAATAATAGCAATAACAACAAACAACAATAATTATTGTTATTGTTATTATTATTATTATTATTATTATTAGTAGTAGTAGTAGTAGTAGTAGTAGTAGTAGTAGTAGTAGTAGTATATTAACAACAACAACAACAACGGCATTATTGTTATTGTTATTATTATTATTGTTAATATTATTATTATTATTATTATTTGTATTATATATTAAACGTGTAAGAGCGATGTTTTTTCTTTTGCTTTTTTCTTTTGTATAATTATTATTATTCATTAGTATTATTTATTAAACGTGTTGGTCAGTGTGGCACTGGTTTTGGCGCATGCGCACTGAAGAGCAGATCTGTGCCTGAGGTGCGGAACTCACTGTCATATGACTTTTGGATTTGTTGCTAAAATGGTGCTGGTCCGAGGCTGACATCTCCACAAAAGGTAAATAGAACACCCTAATATTGACAGAACCCAGGTGCTGCCGTGTAGTAAAACCTTTTGGTTCTTCTGCTTTTCCAGAATGTCGTTATTTCATTGTGTTTTGGCGTTTGAGTCCAGAGGAGAGCCTTCAAAAATCGCGTCGAGCAGGAGTTTTGGTCGTCGGTTGTATCGTTTAGCCTCGACTGTGTTATCATTCATATTATTAATATGGTATATTTAATGCCAGTCGAAGCCGAAGTTGCCTTTTTATTCCAATTTCTTTTCCAATTTTCCTGATCCACCTTAAAAATGTGCATCACTTGCTCTTCGGGCGCCCGTAACTTCTCTGCCATTTAAGGTGGAACGGAAAATTCGAGAAAAGAAACCACTTTCACCCTAATGTTTATGTTCATGTCCATGTCAGTCACTAACAAAATGTACAGTTTCATTCATATCATCTAGTGTAAGGGCCCGAAGTACACTATGTAGGAAAAAGTACTGGGACGCATGACCACAACACCAAACGTCTTTATGGAGCTTGCTTTGTGAGCTAGGGCACAGTCATGCTGGTAATAGAAAAGGTCCTTCCCCAAACTGTGTCCACAGAGTTGGATGCATGGCTCCAAAATGTCTTGGTATGCTGAAGCATTAAGATCGCCCTTCACTGGAGGTGAGGGGCCTAGCCCAAACCTTAAAAAACAGGTGTCCCAGGTCTTTTGTCCATATGGTGTAGCTTTCTCTATTCTTGCTAAGTGTCTGTACTACTGTAAGGTGCTCATTTTAAGAAAAAGCAGGTTGCAACACAAAACACTGAAGACTTTTCACCGGGGATAGTTCACCAAAAAATTACATTTCACGTCACACGCAAGCAAGTTAACTAGTTTTGCGTTAAAAAAAAGGCTTAAACTGATGGCTAAAAAGATTTTGGCAGGTATATTGCAATTGAAGCATATTTTGGTTAGTTTTGGGCAAAATTAGGGATGCTATTGTTTGGCATAAGTGTTAATCATAAATATCGTTGTAAAGACTACAGTGTTGTGATCCCTGCTTTAATAGGAGCCCACGTCAGTCTGTGTTGACATTAATGTTTTTATTCTTAGTTGTTTGTTTCTTTGTAAAGGGATGTGGTGTTATGACAACTGAAGGTCTATGAAGTTGACAGCAGCCCATTTTGCTTCCTAACTTATGAACTGATTGTTTATTACAGAAATGGAGGAGATAAGAGTGTCTCCTGACTACAACTGGTTTCGAAGCACAGTGCCGCTCAAAAGAGTAAGGTTACTCCTGTATTATTCATTTTATTACATCTGGGTCAAGTTGCATGGTCCAAATAGTACAATTTCACACAAAAAATCTATTACTGCCATAGCCTTTTTTTGTGCAATTGATATCCCATGGCCGTTTCTTCATGGCGTTTTAAGTCGCTACATCCTCTCCTAATTGTGCCATGTGATAACCTTGTGATCCAGCACCTTAAGGAATGTGACTTAGAGAAGGCTGCAGCTTGCGTGACGCTGTGACTTGTTTATTTCCCTTTTAGATCATTGTGGACGATGACGATAGCAAAGTCTGGTCGCTGTACGATGCCGGGCCGAAGACCATCAGGTGCCCAATCATCTTCCTTCCTCCTGTGAGTGGCACGGCGGAGGTTTTCTTCCAGCAGATTTTGGCTCTTACTGGCTGGGGCTATCGGGTCATTTCGGTAAGCTCTTTAAAACCAGCTATTGTTCAGGGTGTTGGGCAGGTCCTTCAAATGTCTAGATTGTTCTGAAATTAGCCTACATTTTATGATGAAAGGCTTTAGTATATATTGTCATGTTACGTTCAGATTAGTCTCTCCCCCCCCATTATATAATTTTTTTGAACATCACACACACGTTGAATAATATGGGGGTGTGTATTAAAGTACACAATGTGATATAAAGCTAGAGGACTGCAAAAAACATTAATCTGACAGTATTCTTTGTAATTAATTAACAAATAATCAGTAAATCAGCCTAGATGTTTCCTGTAGGTGTGAGTAGCTGTAAATAAAATAACATAAAATAAAAGGACTGTCCACACTTTAGCTCTAAATGTAATGCATTGTAGTGGAAATAAAACGTTTCCTTTAAATAAAATTAAATGTCTTTGGTACTTTACCAGTGCGGAAAACAGCTCTGTTTTATGAGTTTATTTTAAGCCTTCCTATAGATTTACATGGCATATAGTTTCCACTTTTACCATTTTGCCAGCCTGTATAATGGTATTTGTACTTCTCTATACAAGCTGTGTGTTAACAGATTTACGCATAGGTGAAATGTTTACAGAATGATCAGTTTAAGGTAATCAACCAGGTTCATGTAATTGGCTTGTTTATTTAATACTATGGACTAAATGCAAATGAACAGGACTGATAAAGCGAAGAATATTCCATTGTCTAGTGTTAGTGATGTAACATGGTGGGCTTTAGTGTTGTTTGTAAGGGGAACGTGAGTTCACTCTAACACATGACAACATGGCGTTAAAAAATCTTTAAAGGTGTTTGGGTTGAGAATGCCTGCAGACACCACACTGTTACATCAGCTGAACTGGTCTGCAGTGTGAAATGTGGTAAGTTTAAGTGTGAAAATGCACCCATTATGTTCAAATCAATTCAGAGACTATTGTTATAGGTATTTTAATCAAATTCCTTCCTGATTTGCAGAAGGAATTTGTGTAGTTATAAATGTTCACAATCACACACACAGTTAAACATTTGAGTGATGTGGTACTACCAGTGTTTAAAGTTTGTAATTGTAAACAGCGAGACTCTTGATACAAATGAGGATGTCCTAAAGGAAACAGATGGTTATCTGTGACAGTTGGTTAGTCACTGTCACTTAAGACCTTGTGTTTGATGTATGACAGCCTTAACACGTGCATTATTTCAGGAGAGTAAAATAAGTGACTCGTCTCTGATCTGATGGTCTGGTCAAGTCAAGAAGATGTTTATTGTCACTTCAGCCATATACACAGTACATGGTGAAATAAAATAATGTTTCTGTGGGATAATGCTGCCACACAAAGAACAAAAACAGAAACATAAGACTACAAAACTGCAGGCAGGACAAGACTACACAGTGTGCAAAAAGAGAGAGAGTGCAAGAAAACACAAGAGCAGCAATACAGCGTTACAGGACAATGCAGTAAACAGTGCGGTCGACGAAAGCAATAACAATAATAGTGTGAATGAATGAAGTATGATGATAGATACTGCATTCTAGAGTAATTATGTGCAAGAATACAAAGTTAAACTTTGCATTGAACGTCATTTGAATCTGTAGTAGGCCGTTTACTGTTCATGTATGAGGTAATGAGTAGCTAGCAGGCTGAGGTTTGTGTGACCTCTGTGTAGCATGAACCAAGCAGTTTGTGTTGCAAATGTGCTATTTCATTCTCGCCTGCATGCAGCACATGTGCAGAAAATTGTAACACAGATTTGCCAAAAGGGAATGTGACAAAGAAAAGTGGCAGCATGTTCAGCAGACTTTCCCTTATACTTTTAGACATGCTAAAGTTTTATAGAGTAAATGTGCTGATGGAAAATAGGCCACAGTTGACAGCACATCTGTTATAGAATCAGAATACTATTCATCCCTGAGAAAATTGCTAAAGAAACTTCTCATATGAAGTTTCACTGTACAGCTCATTATGGCGCAGGTGTAAATCCCATGATGCTGCTAAATAAACAAATAATTTTGTTCTTTTAAATTCCTTTTGCGAACGTTGGATAAAAATGTATGGCAGAAATTTCGCCTCAACTTCTCATTATCTTCCTCCTGCAGCTTCAGTACCCTGTCTATTGGGACCTACTGGAATTCTGTGATGGATTTAGGAAACTCCTGGACCATCTGCAACTGGACAAGGTCTGACAAATGTCTTTTATATATAAGTCTCATAAGAGATAGAAACATAAGTCATGACAAATGTACAACCTCATTTTGGACTTACTAGGTGCACTTATTTGGTGCTTCCCTGGGAGGATTCTTGGCCCAGAAATTTGCAGAGGTGACGCACAAATCACCTCGAGTGCACTCTCTCATCCTGTGCAATTCATTCAGCGACACATCCATTTTTAACCAAACGTGGACAGCAAACAGGTAGGAATTTGCAGTTCATATAATGTAACACAAGTCTCTTTTAATGAAAACCTCAACCTTTGTCACATTTAAGATGTGCTTTTTCAGTTTCTGGTTGATGCCAGCCTTTATGCTGAAGAAGATTGTTCTTGGGAACTTTGCCAAAGGACCTGTTGATCCCAAAATGGCAGATGCCATAGACTTTATGGTTGATAGAGTAAGTATTTATTATATTTAATGTTCATGCATTAAGTTTGTTCTTTTGTTTTCTCTGTTATGCACAGCAAGGAGAAGACATACCAGTAAGAGATACTTAGGTGTAAAGGAGGGGTACCCAAATCTGGTCCTATAGGTCTAGGGTTCGGCACAGTTTGGGGATTTCAGTACTTAAACACGCTTGATTCAACTCATCTGTTAGTCACCAGGTTTAGCGGGTGTATTTGCGTAGGTTGACTACCAAAGTTTGCTGGACCAGTTTGGACACCCTTTGTCCGAAGCAAAGAGTTTGTCCCTGAGCTTAAGCACTG
The DNA here is from genome assembly GCA_037577275.1 of Bryconaethiops microstoma. Classification (NCBI taxonomy): domain Eukaryota; kingdom Metazoa; phylum Chordata; class Actinopteri; order Characiformes; family Alestidae; genus Bryconaethiops; species Bryconaethiops microstoma. Next base: position 11,234 of record JBBJLS010116988.1, read on the forward strand.
CCTGAAAAGACTGCAGCTGGGTTTTTATATTGGATTAATGTGTATTCAAGATTATCAGTTCCACTATATATGTGGTTAAATGATGCAGATGTATACATGGTTAGTATATTAAATAGACTAGACACACTGTTCTTTTTGTTTAAGGTGGATAAACAGCATATTTTTAGGAAAAGAGCCTTTCTTCTGATGTCTGAAGAAAATTTCTCATTCCTTCTTAATGGGCTAACAAAGTGTGGCCTTTGTGTTTCAGCTGGAAAGCTTGAACCAGAGTGAACTGGCCTCTAGGCTTACACTGAACTGCCAAAACTCCTACGTTGAGCCTCACAAAATAAAAGATGTAGCTGTCACCATTATGGATGTATGTTTTTTCCCTTACAGTCTTGAATGAATTAACTGTTATATTTTATGTTATATTGTATCTGATAACATATTACTTCATAATTTTCTTGTTTCTGTAGGTTTTTGATCAGAGTGCTCTTTCAAATGAAGCAAAAGAGGAGATGTATAAATTGTACCCCAATGCAAGAAGGGCTCATCTCAAAACCGGTGGAAACTTCCCCTACCTTTGCAGAAGCGCTGAAGTAAACCTTTACATCCAAGTGAGTCTAGTACCATTGTCCTGCAGCAAAACACCACTCTTTTTTTTTGTTTTAGATGCAAAGCACTTAATCAAACCTATTCACTCATACACTCATTCCCTCCACCCACCAGTGGCTATTATTAAGTAGTTTTTAGTACTGCACATTTATAGAATTTTGGAGGTGCTTTTGTCCAAAGCAACACAATTTTTGCAGATCACAAGTGGAGAATGTAGTGATAGGAGTCTTTCCCAAGGGCTCTTTTTGGTGTAGTGTGATACGTCGCACAGGGTAGGAATCGAACCCCACTCTCGTCACAATAATGAATATTTTTTTGCCATTTGAAAGTGCTAGTTGCTCTTTACATAATTTGAATGAATTCATAATGAAGGGGCCAACAGAAATTGTCCAGAATTTCTCATAAATTAGTGATTATCCGAAATAAATTCTTGGCCAAAACTGAAATTCAAGACACACTGGGCTGAAAACTGAAAAAGCTACCAATAAATAAAACAATTTACATTATACAAACCAACAACAATGATTAGAATATGTAGGCTGAAGTATTTGTCTATAATGTACAATGTCCTTGACAGCAGTGAACGGTCTGTCAGAGAAGGCAGTAAATTCCATAATAACTTTGCACTTTGGCACTGTTGTTTGTGATTTTTTTTTTCCTGATAGCTGCTCACAAATGGCCTTGGCGTTCTCACATGGATCTTGCTGTTTTGCTGTATTCTGGATGTATCAAGTGGAAACAAACATTTCCTTATGTTGTTCCACTTGATACTTGCCATGAACAGTGATTGGCCTACAAATCTCTTCTCTAATGTCCCACAGGGCCTACATTTTCACTTTTTATCTGCTGCTGCTGCTGCTATAACTCTTTAAATGTGTCTGAAAACAGTTATGATTAAAATTGTTTTATTTTGACTCCTTGCTGTTTATGTTTGGAGTTTTTGGAAGTTAGGGTCAAACGTCTTTTTTCTGTTTTTAGCTGAAATTTCAGTGCATCCTGATTATAAATTATACTTCATGTTATCTTGTTTCATTAACTTGCATTTTCCTTTCTATGTAACTATCATTATAATTGATATGGAATAACTGGGATGATAAATATTTTATGTTCTAATCAATTTATTATGATACTGTTATTCGGTCATAGATACATCTTAGACAGTTCCATGGGACCAGATACGCCGCCATCAACCCTGCTATGGTTAGCGCGGAGGAACTTGAAGTCCAGCAGAGCAATCTGAACAACTGCAGAGAGAGCGACGATGAATCATGAGGAGACCCCTCTGTCTCACAGACTAAAAAACAGTTAATGGCACTAAACATCACCTCCCCGAGCAGCCATCATGGTTTTTTATTACGGATTCAATCAAAACATTGAACTGAAAGAGCCTATTTTTACTTTACAGAAACAATATTTTGATATTGTATTATGACTGTAAATAATTTACAGTTAGATACTCGGTCGGAGCAAATTTCAAAGGATGCCATTTTGAACTTGCTGCCTTATGTGATATAAATATCTTGTGTCTGATAGATTTTGCACTTCTAGTCTTTTTTTTTCATCCGTTTCAGCTTTTTTATTGTTTCTTTTGAACGTTTTTGTATCTCATGCACTGATTAAAAGTATAATCAACGAAGGTCACAGGTTTGGATGTTTTTGAAAGTTTGCATTCTGATGAATGGCTTTCAGATTTAAATATAGAATCATTTTATTTATTTTCATTTTTTGCTCACTGAGTTATTGAGCAGTTCAGCAATTCCTTAAGCTCATTTTGCATTAAAACTACCATCCATTTTCCATCATTCCTGAAGGTCAATCACATGGAACAAACGAGATTTGGTTCTTTTTGCTCGAGTTGCTGACCCGTTCTCAAACTGCTGAGAGACAGAATTCGATTTTCCCCTGCTGAGAGACAGATCGGTGTTTATTTCCCCTGGGTTAAGCATGGGTGTCTTGTAGTTTTAAAAAAAAATATATATATTTTAATGAATTACCAATGAAGTCACATTGTGAAAATTTTACGATCCAAATTCTACACTCGTCTTATGCATCTCGCTCCATTTGCCCTCAAACCTCTGACGCTTGTTACTCAGACCCTGTGGCATCTGCCTGATCCCCAGATGGGCAAAAAGCCTCTGGGCCTCTAATTATATAAAACAGACACTGCATTACTTATATGGCCTTATATTTCACAAAAAACAGTTGTGCAGTATATTACACTTATGAAAGTAAAGTCATGGAGAACTTTGTGACTACCAACTCCATACAATTACATGGTGGAACGAGATTGTCAAATTGGCTTAAATGTATTGAAAAAACATTTCATTCATTAATAATAAACTACACAGAGTGCATTCCTCAACTGTTTGCATAACTACAATAGTGAATGAATGAACTGACAAATAGTTTATTCAGGCCTATATTCAGATATTTGGTACAGTTATCAAAATAATAAATACCTCAAGAAAAATGCATGCTAAAGCTAGAATCAGGACTTTGGAAAAAACTGTAACCTGAGTATGACATTTACTTGGATCTCCACAATAAAAAGTACATAAATATTCAATAAGCAACAATCAGGCTGGACTAAACCTACATATAAATACCTACTGATATGCCCTGATTATCCTGATCAGCTTTAAAATGATAAACATTTCAGCAATTATCTACATGGTTTGTTTATCTACACAAGGCTGTTTCTCTCACATATTCTAAATCACAGTTACAGGTAAATCACAACAACTCTTGCTTTGCTGAACATGAAGCCATGCAAGATCTTTTTTCAAGTGCAAAACTAGCAGATCTCTTTCAAATGGAAGCAGTAGGTGTATGCCTAGAGTACAGCCTCAGTGTTTTGAATGTATTTTTATGGTGCATTTGACTGTACAGGGATACCAATAAGTACCTATGAAAGGTTGGTACGAACGAGTCAGTGACCATCCAAGCACTGATGAAAGTCTATCATGAATGATATACCACTAATGTGATATTTGGAAATATCATTTACAAAGATTTATGACCACTGGGATACACTCTAGCACCTTCCGTGACCCTGGTTAAGGATAAACAGATCAGATAGAAGAATGAATGAATATTAAATTACCTGTTCAACTATTATTATTATAAAATCTGATTTCAACAAATAAAACCAGTCAAAAACTGGCGTTTGTTCTCCTACGCGCTCACCGCTTGTTGGTCTTCCGCTAGGCGCACCGCCCCTTCAACGGCCGCTTTCCGGACCCCAAATCACCACACACTTGTGGGCGGAGACTAACCTGAAAGTTCTCCCGGGTTTTTGTTCTTCATGGGCATTTGTGAGCAACTGCTTTTTAAAATCCTAGGAGTGGTTTTCGTTATTAATAATGTTTGTACCATTTGTTGTGCTTCCGGCACAGTTCCGTACCGCTCGCAATTTTAAGGGTTAAAGCATAAAGTCTGCTGTATTTTGGAAGTAACAGTTCTTGTATCCACCACCTCTTTAGTTTGCCACAGGGGAGTGTTCCAATAGGTCAGGTTCGCTGTTGTAGCCCTTATAAACTGATTAAACTGGGGTGCTCCCCAGACCAGTTCATTCTGTCTAACAGTGTGTCACATTTCAGTGCTTGTTTTGTTTGGTCATGGTTAATTTTGTCACAATTAGTGTAAACGTCCATTCCTTCAGGTATTTTGAAGGCCGCACTGTCCTTCTCCTTGCTAGTGCATCGTTTCTAAAGGACCAGCCTTCACATTGTAGTGCATTTCTTCTGAGAGACTGTGTCGGCGTTGGCTTGCTGTCGTACACTCTCTGTTGGAAGAAAAGTTCCCATGCTCAAAATGGCAATAATGAAAAAAATAATAAAAAATATACAGAATATGTCAAAAGTAGATGTTAAAGGTTTGATACGATTTCATTCTGACGTTTGCTTTCTAATATTTAGTGGTAAAAAGTTTTAAAAAGGTGAAATGATGTTTATCCGCTATCCTGCCCGTTTCTGCCCATTAATATCAGATCTGCACCAACTGCTAAGACCAGCACTGTTTTCCTCCATAGACTTTTAAATATCTGCATGTCTATTGCAATTCTAATCTTCTGTAATTGATGTATTCTTCTATGTATTCTTTAACTTAGTGTATTTCTTATTACTTCCTACTACTTTTATGGTTAATATTTTCTATTCCTGTAAAGCACACTGAATGAAATTTTTTTTTTTTTTTAATAGGCTTTAGAAAAAATGTGACTTGACTTGACTTCAAAACCTACTGGACTAACCTCCCTAACAAAATAAACCCAAAAAAAACACAACCATTCGAATTAATAAGCCCAACAGAAAAAAAAATACCATACATAGTTTTGGTATATAAACAGTGATTTACATTACCTACAGCTTATCAGATAGCCTTGTAAACCTTTTTTCTAATACTGTAATGCAGTTGTTACATTCTTTACCTCACCTGCCAAATCCATCCTTGAGATTCCAACCAAGCCTTCATATAAGCCTTTAATGGGGTTTTCTCCAGCAATCAGAACACCATGCAGCCAAATCAGCAGCATGCGATGCCCGTGTTCCCTATAGCTTTTTGTACCTTAAAACAGGTCAAAGATCGATATCACACACACACACACACACACACGATAACATGATTTCAGTTCATTTTACATACCATCTTTTTCTCCAAAATACCCAAGTAGTCCCCATGTAGTCCTCACAGGTCTTTTGGTTAAACCAAGTGTGCATAAAAAAAGGAATTAAAATATTTTTCAATCTAGGACACAGTTGCCCTGTGTGTGAAATATTTTGACTATGTTGAGCTGCTGGAAAGTCATGTCTGCTTCTCCACTAAGACCACCAAGTTGAGATAAAACAGATGAACGCAGCTCTCGTGGTCAACATATTTTGTATTATAGTATTATTTATATTATTAATTATAATTAATAATACTGACCCAATAGAAAATAACAATTAAATACATTAAAAAAACCTACTTCAGGGAAACAAATTCAGTTTGTGTCTGGTTTTGTAACCAACTGGACACATTTTTTAAACATATTTCAATCACTTGCTTTGAAAGACATACTGGAACCCACTGAAGGACATCCAAATCAAGAGAAAATTGAAGGTAAACGGTGTGTCATACCCATCTTTGAAAGCCCATACCTGTCCACTGATGTTCTATGGCTCGGATGTGGGCGTCTGAGAACCTCCAGTGCTGAGCGAGTCTCTTCCACTCTTCAGGCTTCAGGTATTTAGTGGCCAGCTTCCATAAAATGGAGCGGATGTGCTGCGTCTCGGGCTGGTGGTCCTGTCTGAAGGTCAGAGTCCTTTCCGCAAGCAAGTCACAGTCACTGTTGACATTGTCCTGTAAGTCAGAACCCAAACTGTTCTAAAAACATCTACCTCTTCTGAAATATGCTAAGAAGTAATTGTCATAAATATGCTTAACATAGTCCCACCTGCTCCCATTTATAAAACCGATCGGCCTTAATAATCATGTCCACTACGTTGACGTGATTGCCTCTGGCTGCGATGTCCAGCGACGTCTTTTCCTGCTGTAAAAAAAGAGTGAAAGTGAATGTTAAGATATAGAATTTTTTAGTTCATTCATTTAATCTGCAAAGAGTAGTATAAAGAAATTGTAACCTCTCATCACTGCATTACGTTATACTGTACCTTGTCCAGCAGCCTCAGGTTGACCCCAGCGATGAGGATCATTTCAGCTATTTTGTGCCACCCGTGTTCTGCCGCTATGTGCAGGGCTGTCTGAAGCCGCTGCGGGGAAATAAAATGCTTTAACTCAATTTCATGTGAATGTAAATATATTGAACGTGATGGGGAAAGTGAAATGTATGAAGTTATGGATTTCTATTGTTTATATACAGTATTAATAGGTAGTTATAGATATATAGGTAGTTAGGCAGGATAGTGCAGTAGAAAAAGAATACTCACACTGTCAAAAATGTCAAGGTCACATTCTGCGTCAATGAGTAGTTTTACAATTTCACAAGAGTTGTTGAACACTGCCAAGTGTAGAGCTGAAGTGTGATTCTGGGAGGGAATCAGAAAGAAGAATCAATTTTAAACACACACACACAGACACACACACATATACACTATATTGCCAAAAGTATTCGCCCACCTGTCTTAACACGCATATGAGCTTAAGTGACATCCCATTCTTAATCCATAGGGTTTAATATGACATCAGCCCACCCTTTGCAGCCAGAACAGCTTCAACTCTTCTGAGCAAGCTCTCCACAAGGTTCAGAAGCACATTTGTGAGGTCAGACACTGATGTTGGACGAGAAGGCCTGGCTCGCAGTCTCCGCTCTAATTCATCCC
>JBBJLS010117006.1:0-2500 GCA_037577275.1 Bryconaethiops microstoma
TATATATATACATACATACACACAAGACTAAATATTCATATTTTTGTATTATTTGTATTGTGCACTTTTTATATTATACTGTTGTATAGGTTTTATTTTATTGTTTATGCTGCCCTTTTGTACTGTCCACTTGCTGCCATAACAATGCCAATTTCCCACTTCTGGGACTAATAAAGGGTTATCTTATTTTGTGTAGATGTTGAGGTCATAAGGAATGAGCCAAATGGAGAAAAAAACTATATGTAAAACATCATTTAACATGGAATTACACAGAGGTTGTATGAATCTAGTTTGGCCCGTCAATATCCTAGATCCACAAAAGTCCATAACAGTCAACTTCTTGTCTATTGGTCTATATGACATTTTATTTGAAAGGGTGGAGAGCTGAGGCTTACTAGTCCATTTGTACCAGATGCTCCTGAGCTATTGCCATTTTTCAAGTGACAAATTAGTAGAATTAGTAAAACATGTTTGCTGTTTGTCCTTTATTAGTTCTGATTAGGGGAAATGTGTGCAAGCACTCTAACCAGAATCATGTATTATAATCCACCTTAGTCGTTATAATCAATGCATTCCATGCCAGGTACTTGTGTGCAGTTCATGTAGATTGTCTGAGCTGGATTTCTTAATAGATTGTTTCTTATTTTCCGAGAGGTTTGGTTCTTCTTTCCAGTCATATTAGTAGAGCCAATAATGAACTAATGAACTCAATATCCTTATGGACTAAAACTGTGTAAAGTGTCCATTTATCACACATGAACAAACGACAGCTCAGTACATCACACTGTGTGAACAGCATGAAATTGTTCTATGCACTTAACCCGTTCACCCAAGTGAAACAGCACACAGCCAGGGATCAGTGTGAGGGGACACCACCTTGTTCAAGGGTACTTCAGTGGTGCCACTGGCAGTCCTGGGATTTGAACCCTTGAACATCCGATCACAGGGGCAACTCCCTAACCACCAGGTCACCTGCTGCCCCATTAATTTAAGTTCTTATTTACTTGGTTGTGCCTATTGTTTCAAACTAATGGCAACAATTTGAATGAGCCTCTATGGACTTGTGGATTGCAGATGTATTTCTAGATGCAAGAGCTAAACAAATGACCATTATCTAATCAGCTCATTCCTCTGTTATGGAATTTCCTTTGGGAAAGAGATGAGAAGTTGAAGGTTTGAGTGATCTGGAGATATAATGCAGAGTGGACACTATCAGGTATTTCATCATGGTGTGCTGCTTGTTAAGACCTTTTAGCCTATTTTAGATTGCTGGAAAGGTTCTGCCTAAGTGATGGTTTACACCAACAAAGTTCGTAGTAGTTGTCTAGTCTAATTGGTCTCAATTGTCAGTTAAATTTGGTGAACTGATTGTTGGAAAATACTTTTTTTTTCTTCTTTTTCTCTCAGGTCCAGTAGGTACTGGGTAACATGTTGCATTCCATGAATAAACTGACCATTGAAAAAGAAATCTGGTTAGTCTTCACCCAGGTTGTCTTTGATTTAATTCAAAGATCCAAAATCTTACAAGGGAGAAGAAACTGGGAGTACCTTTCACATACTTTATAAGCCATCAAAGCTAGCTCATAGTATTTAGACATTTTTCTTGCAGCTCAAACATTAGAGAAAGCAGCACTTGGTTCGGTAGCCATCAGAAATCTTGTTGACATAGATGAAGCATCCAAAGTTCATAGGTTGCTGCTCCCTGGTGAAATTTGAACAAAAGTGTTTGATTTATTAGAGGAGCATCATGACTACAGGGGCTTTTCTTTATTGATTTTGTTCCATAATTTTCTGTTGTTCAGCTAGCTGGATGCTTATAGTGTGATGCTAATGGTGGATAGGAAGATTTATGTGTCTGGCATTTGGCCAGAAGCTTTCTCTATTGTATTTTAAGGCTGATGTGCATTGGCGGCTCAAAGCTAGTTATGAATAAACCGGTTGTTCTGTGAATTACAGATACTATTGGAGCAAAGCTCATTAGATACTCTTGCAGTGATATATCTGATGCATCCAGTAATACAGATCTGCGGGTAATCTCTGGAGAACCCCTCTAGTATTTGTAGGAAGAAGGTTCTCCACTCTATAGGTTTTGTGCTTGTCATAGTTGGGGTTAATCAATCATGCTAGCAAATAGAGGCTTGTGGAGCGAGCAGCCGGAGGCAGTGGGGGAATTATTTTCTGGTGAGATGTTACCTGAGCTCAAGCATGAATGTAAACCAGTACTGGGAAAACCATGATATTGATTACAGCTGGCAAAGCAGAATGTTTTTACAAACTTTATACTTTGTCCAAAGTAAAATACAGCCATTCTGTTGGTGTATGTGGGTGGATGCAGTTTTCAGACAGGCTGTGGAACCCAGCAAACTTGAATGCCACTGTGTGAGTAAGAAGTCCAAAGGTATGTGAATGTCCCTGTGGGGCGCTAGATTAAGTACTGAACTATAATGGAATATTTAAACACACTGACACACACTCTTGCACACAGATGGACTTATCTGTG